>JASCZI010152663.1:0-10876 GCA_036250425.1 Stylosanthes scabra | reverse complement strand
GTAAGTTCAAGTGCCGGCACGGTAGCGTTGGAGTGTGTCCAAGGCCGTGACAATTTTGGCATCAGAGCAAGGTTCGAGAGGGAGCACAAGTGGTTCGTGGGTATGGTTTCTAGTGGGAGCGGTGTGGAGCATGTCGAGACCCAAAGGGGAAGGGATGCTATTCCTTCTCAATGGGGAAGCAAGAAGGTTCGTTCTTCAAGTGAACCTAGAGGTAAGGACTCTACCCTCTTAGAAAAGAGAGTTTCTTTGTTAGATGATGTTCTATCCACTATGGATGTGCGTTTCCAAAAGATAGAACATGACAAAGAAACTCTAGAGGCTCATGTGTTAGGAGAACTAGATGCTTTGAAGGAAAACATGCTCCAAATTGAAGAGAAGCTTGAGAATACCTTGAAGTTGTTCGAGGAAGCTCAAGTTCGATTTGAAGAAGTAAGGTCTCAACCGACTATTATAAGGGAGACGACAAAGATAGATCTCCCAAAGCCAAAGGAGTTCAAGGGCGTAAGAGACGCTCGAGAGGTGGAGAACTTCCTATGGCAAATGGAGAGGTACTTCGAAGGGCAAGGGGTGGTCGAAGAGTCGACAAAGGTACGCACTGCAGCTCTTTACCTTTCCGATAATGCTACTTTGTGATGGAGGAGAAAGTGCGTAGATATGGAGAAGGGCACTTGCAACATAGCTACATGGGAAGATTTTAAAAGGGAATTGAAAAGACAATTCTTCCCTGAAAATGTAGTCTATGAAGCAAGGAAGAAACTAAGGGAATTGAAGCACAAGAGTACGATTAGTGACTACGTGAAGGAGTTTAGTACTCTCACGCTTCAAATCCCTAACTTAGCATCAGAGGATGCGTTGTTCTTCTTCATTGATGGACTCCAACCATGGGCAAAGCAAGAACTAAAAGGAGGAACGTTAAGGATGTTTATGAGGCCATCGTGGTGGCTGAATCACTCACCGAGTATTATCGAGGAGACTCTAAACCTAAGTCTTCCTTCAAACCTAATTCTACCAAAGGTGGGGGAGAAAAGGGGAAGAGTTTCTCAACCAAGAAAGAAGGAAAGTACACTTCAAAGAAAGAGTACGAAGAAAAAAAGAAAACTTTCGTGCCCAAAGGAAGATGCTTCGTGTGCAAGGAACCGCACCAAACGAAGGACTGCCCCAAACTAGGGACTTTGGCATCTATCGCCGAAGAACGAGATGCTCGATCACAGGTGACTGAATGTGTTGGATCCGTCCAACTCATGAACGCTGTGAAAGGCAAGGAGGTATGCCCTGTAGAAAAGAAAGGCTTGATGTATGTCAAAGCCTTTTTAAATGGGAAGCCCGTCATGGCAATGATCGACACTGGTGCTACACATAACTTCATCACACCTGATGAAGCACAGAAGCTTGGGTTGAAGATCACCGAGAAGAATGGCTGGTTCAAACTTGTGAACACCATGGGTGAACCTCTAAAAGGCGTGGCAAAACGGGTTGAGATGACTCTTGGTTCGTGGAAGGGCCTCGTGGATTTCTCAGTAGCACCCATGGATGACTTCAAAATAGTCATTGGGCTAGATTTGCAAAAGAAGGCCAACATAATACACATGCCATACTATGACGTAGTATGCGTCATGGAGAAAGGATCTCCATGCATGGTTCCTACAGTTTCTCAAACTGGAGGACCACCAATGCTCTCTGCTATGCAACTTAAGAAAGGGTTCAAGAAAGGAGAAGTGACTTATTTGGCCTTGTTGTAAGAAAAAACAACATCTGGAGGAGAAGATGTTCCCCAAGAAATCAAAGCAGTCCTTGAAGAAAATAAGGACGTGATGCCTCCCGAGTTACCAAAACAACTACCACCTAGGAGGAAGGTGGATCACAAGATCGAATTGGAACCTGGAGTTAAGCCGCCCGCCTCATCACCGTACAGAATGGCACCCCCAGAACTTGAAGAGTTGAAGAAGTAACTCAAAGAGCTGTTAGACGCTGGATTCATCCGTCCGTCGAAAGCACCCTATGGCGCTCCTGTCTTGTTTCAAAGGAAGCATGATGATTCGTTGAGACTGTGCGTCGACTATCGAGCACTTAACAAGGTAACCATCAAGAACAAATATCCTATTCCTTTGATAGCTGACTTATTTGACCAACTTGGAGGAGCCAAGTGGTTTTCAAAGTTAGACTTAAGGTCGGGATATCACCAAGTGAGGATTGCCGATGGTAATAAACCTAAGACCACATGTGTTACAAGGTATGGATCGTATGAGTGGTTGGTGATGCCTTTTGGCCTAACCAATGCTCCTGCGACCTTCTGTACCTTAATGAACGAGATCTTTCAACAATACCTTGATCGGTTTGTAGTGGTCTACTTGGATAACATTGTTATTTATAGCAATACTTTGGAAGAACATGTAGAACACTTACGAACTGTGTTCAAGGTCTTACGGGAGAATAACCTCTATGTGAAGAAAGAAAAGTGTTCCTTTGCAAGGGACGAAGTCCACTTCTTAGGACATGTCATCAAAGATGGTACACTCCGTATGGACGAAGGAAAGGTGAAAGCTATAAAAGAATGGGAGCCGCCAAACAAGGTGTCTGAACTAAGATCTTTCCTTGGGTTGGCTAATTACTATCGAAGGTTCATCCGAGGATACTTCGCCAGAGCTGCACCATTAACTGATCTTCTCAAGAAGAATCAATCTTGGGAATGGACAGAGAAGTGTCAAAAAGCCTTTGATGAGTTGAAGGCTGCTATCACGGAAGGACCAGTGTTGGCACTACCTGACTACACAAAAGTGTTTGAAGTCCACACTGATGCTTCTGACTATGCTATTGGGGGAGTTCTAATGCAAGAAGGACATCCTATTGCATTCGAAAGCCATAAGCTTAATGATACGGAGAGGCGATACACTGTACAAGAAAAGGAGATGACTGCAGTAGTACATTGCTTGAGGACTTGGCGCCACTACTTGCTAGGATCACACTTCACCGTCAAGACAGACAATGTGGCAACAAGCTACTTCCAAACTCAGAAGAAGTTAAGCCCCAAACAAGCTAGGTGGCAAGATTTCTTAGCTGAGTTTGACTTCGACTTTGAATACAAGCCTGGCAAGACTAATGTGGTAGCCGACGCATTGAGTCGCAAAGCTGAGTTGGCAGCCATTTCCGTAGTAGAAGGAGATATCATACGCACCATCAAGGAAGGGTTGCATCATGATCCCTTAGCCAAGAAATTGGTGGAGTTGGCGAAAGAAGGTAAGACCAAAAGATTTTGGTTAGAGGATGACCTTCTCTACACTAAAGGAAGAAGATTATATGTTCCCAAGTGGGAAAATCTATGGAGGAAGTTGGTGAAGGAATGCCACGACACTAAGTGGGCTGGTCACCAAGGCCAACGTAGGACTTTGGCGCTCATCGAGTCTTCATATTATTGGCCTCAAATGCGGGATGAAGTGGAGAGCTACGTGAAGACTTGTCTTGTGTGTCAACAAGATAAGATTGAAAATAAGGCGCTGAGTGGGTTGTTGGAACCTCTACCTTCACCAGAGCGACCTTGGGGGAGCGTGTCTCTAGATTTCATCTCTGCCTTACCGAAGTCTGAAGGATTTGGTTCTATCATTGTGGTGGTGGATCGATTCTCGAAGTATGCTACTTTTATACCTGCCCCTACTGATTGCACCGCAGAAGAAGCAGCCCGACTATTCTTCAAGAATGTGGGGAAATATTGGGAACTGCCTAAGAGCATCATTAGCGATTGAGATCTATGCTTCACGGGACGATTATGGACAGAGTTGTTCAAGCTTCTTGGATCGGAGCTTGACTTCTCAACAAGTTTCCATCCTCAAACTGATGGGCAGACCGAGAGAGTAAATGCCTTACTCGAGTGTTACTTGAGGCATTTCGTAAGCGCAAATCAGAAGGATTGGACAAAACTCCTAGATATTGCTCATTTTTTTTACAACTTACAAAAGAGTGAGTCTACGGGGAAGAGTCCTTTTGAGATTGTGACCGGACAACAACCGCTTACTCCACACTCTCTTTCGTCTCCATACACAGGGAGGAGTCCTGGAGCGTATCATATGGTTAAGTCATGGGAAGAACAAGCCGATGTCACTCGTTCTTACCTTGACAAAACTGCAAAGAGGATGAAAAAGTGGGCAGATAAGAAGAGGAGACATGCGAGCTATCAAGTGGGAGATAAGGTAATGATTAAACTTCTTTCACAACAATTCAAAGCTTTTCGCAAAGTTCATAAGGACTTAATTCACAAATATGAAGGACCATTTGAGATCATCGGACGTGTTGGGGAGGTAGCTTATAAGGTACAATTACCTCCCTCAATGAAGATTCATCCGGTCTTCCATGTGAGTATGCTTAAACCATATCATGAAGACCAAGCTGAACCAAGTGGAGGCGATTCAAGTCGTGCTCCGCCTGTGGTAATTCGATCATTTGATAAGGAAATCGAAGAAATCCTAGCTAATCAGATTGTGCGACGGAGAGGAGTACAACCAAGTATCCAATACTTGGTTAAATGGAAGGGACTTCCAATAACTGAAGCCAGCTGAGAATCTCGTGAAGATCTGTGGCAATTCAAAGATCACCTAAAGCGCTATCATGAGCAAAACGCGACGAGGACGTCTGCGCAATAGGTGGGGGAGAATGTCACGGTAAATTTTAGAAGGTTAATTTTAACGGTGTTTAAATAGTATTCTGGTGTATTTGAGAATGCTTTGGATGTTTCCAGAATGTTCTAGTATGCCTCGAAAGGTCCTGGAAGATTCTAGAATGTCCTAGAAGGCTCTAGAAGGTCATAGAGTATTCTAGAAGAGTATAGATATATATAGAAGAATAAAGAATGTGGTAGAATAATCTAGAAGTGTTTGGAGAAGTGTGGTAGGTTAGATATTTGTAATGAAGGTTCTGGACACTTGATCTGGACCGTTGATTAGATTTAATCCTAGCCGTCCATTAAGGAGGTGGATTAGTATAAATAGGGGTGAGAGTTTGGAATTTGAGTGTATGAATCATTTGTACAAAACACTTGTATAAGTAAAGAGGTTTCCACCAAAGCTTCCATCTCTTGTATTCTCTTATATTCTTAGCTTTAGTGCTAATATTGAGGGTTAGGCTGACTTGATCTTAGCTCAAGAGGTTGAGTAAGTTCAAGTGCCGGCATGGTAGCGTTGGAGTGTGCCCAAGGCCGTGACAGTATGCTTATTACATGTAAAAATTACTCAATTATTTCAATAGAAATTAACGAGTATAAATAAAATAACTTTGAGCTGATTTAGACTGATATTTCTTGCTTGTTTTCTAAACATTGTTTCTTATGCTCAAGAGGATATTTGACTGTTTTCACTTTTTATGCATATTTGACTGTTTCTCATTTTTGCCTTTTGTGTTACTAAAATAGATATTTCTGCTCCTTTGACAGTTATATATTTTGAATATTACCTAACATGTAACTTTGTGATATCGTCTTTGGCAAAAGAGTACACAGTATCATGTGTTTGTGTTGAAAAATAGGTTTGCTTGTGATGCAGCCAGGATCTTCATGCATGTATCCATTTGGAAGGAGACCAATAACATTCAGTGAATGCAGTTAATACAATAAGTGTTATGTTTCCATATTTAAAGCCGTGTTTAAGTTTTCTTCTGTAGCCGCAAATTAAAGGCGGAATGTGGAAGAGGATGCTTTTCCAGATTTCATCTATATTACTTTGTGTTTCATCTATGCATATGGATGTGATTTTTTTTTTTTTTTTTTTTGGGGGTCAAGATATGGGTGTGAAACTTGGCCTTGTGTTTTTCTGTTTTCTGTTCAGTGTCTGTATCTTTTATTTTCTTGGTTAACTATGTCTATATGTTTTTGTAATGTGTCGTAGTGTTCAATACTATTAATGTGCTACCTATCAGAAGAAGAAAAACAGAAGTTAAGAGGCTATTCTACTTAAAAGTTGAACATTTTGTTCAAAAAAAAAAAAAAAGGTTGAACATTTAGAAAGGAAATATATCAAATTATCAGGTATATATTAGTCTCGCAACACCAATGCAAGATAGATCATAAATCACATCGATAAGGGCATGTGTCATTTAACCACATCCCCTAGCACAAGTGGTAAGTGACTTGGGTTGCTTAAGTGTCTAGTCCCGAATTCGAACCTTGGTGGCGGTATATATGCTAAAGGGGATGTGGCCACGTCAAACTCTCCAAAAGGAGCATTTAATATGGCGTAAGAGATTAGTCTAGGCCTGCCGAACCTAGGATACCCTCCTTAAAAAAAAAAAGGCATGTGTCATTTAACCATCTTTTTCACTTAGATTCTTTTAGAAAATCACAATGAAGTAGTTAACGACACATTTTACATTATCTTTGATCAAAAATTAAATTCTACACTATTTTTTATAATTATTTAGTTATATTCATATTTTTAGATGATCAGTTAAATAAAATTTAAAAATTAACTATTTACCTATTTTTGTTGATGTACTGATAAAATACAATTCAACAATTGACTGTATCTATATTATTGACAAGAATAAATTTATGTGTATTATTATACACCTTTATACATCATTTAGCAACATAGAAAAATATAACATTAGTATAAAAATTTATATTTTTATGTTAATGTTTATATTTTTCCGTGTTACTAAATAATATGTATAGGTATGTACAATAATACATTTAGTATTACCCACAAATAACTATTATCCATGATACTAAATTGCGGACTGCATGAGGTGATGCAACTGCAATAAAATGATTACGTAAGCTGCATTTCTAATCTCAATTTATGTATATTATTAGTCTCTCATAGTATTCTCCAAATTCCAATCCAAGAGATTAATTATAAACTACCGTGACATTGAACTCCATTTTGTTAAGAGTGTGCTGTTGGCTAATATTGTGAAGAAGTAATTATTGTTGAAGAGTAAAGACTATTTTTTCTGATAAAAAAAATTAAAACGAAACCTTATTAAGTATAAGGCGCGCAATTAATCTAGCTAACCAAATGGTTTTGTCAACCAAGTTGTTAACCAAGCAAACTTGTTCACGTGCTCGTTTTCCCTTAATATAACGTCAATCAAGTGCTTTAATCAAGCAAATCTGTTTTGCGTTCTTTTCGTTCTGCAACTTTTATCGTCATGTTCTTTTTCGTTTTCTGCTGTTAGAAGAAGAAGATGATGATGATGATGATGATGCTGCAGATGTAGACATGGAAGAAGGAATTAATGAAGGAAAGAAAAAGAAAAAGAAGAAGAAGTAGAAGAAAATGCAGGGACTTGGAAGAAGGAAGGAAGAAAGATGCAATTGAGTTTACCATATTATCTCGGTGGATTTTAGTATATTATTTCGGTTGAGTTTAGCACATTATTTCGGTGGATTCTGGGTTATTTTTCGGTTGAGTTTAGAATATTATTTCGGTTGAGTTTAGCATATTATTTCGGTGGATTCTGAGTTATTTTTTCGGTTGAATTTAGAATATTATTTCGGTGGATTTTATAATATTATTTCGGCGGATTCTGGGTTATTGTAATTAGAACCAAACGAAACGTGATAACAACAACAACAACAATGACAACGACAGCAACAACGACAATAAAGACAAAGAAAAAGTTGCAGACATGAAAGAAGAAGAAGACGACGACGATGAAGACAACGAAGAAGAAGAAGAAGAAGAAGAAGAAGAAGAAGAAGAAGAAGTTGATGATGAGATGATGATGATGATGACGACGACGATGATGATGCAGATGTAGACATGGAAAAAAGAATGAAGGAAAGAAAAAGAAGAAGTAGAAGAAGATTCAGATGCAGACTTGGAAGAAGGAAGGAAGGAAAATTAGTTGAGTTTAGCATATTATTTCGGTTGAGTTTAGCATATTATTTTGGTGGATTCTGGGTTATTTTTTCGGTTGAATTTAAAATATTATTTCGGTGGATTTTATAATATTATTTTGACGGATTCTGGGTTATTGTAATCAGAACCAAACGAAACGTAATAATAACAACAACAACAACAATGACAACGACAGCAACAACAACAACAATAAAGACGAAGAAAAAGAGGAGGAGGAAGACGGCAACAATGAGAAGGATGAAGAAGAGCGTGTTTACACACGTTTTAGGGTGAGAGTGGGGGTGTTGTTTCAAAATTACTTGATTTTCCACTTGGTTAGTAAAAACCATTTGTTCAAATAGCATGATTGTAATGCGCGTATATTTTTTCTAAATTTAATAAAAAAATTTACTCTTCATTCATTTTTATTATTCACTAAAGAAATACTATTTTAGAAAATGATGTTTTTCTATAGTATAATTTTAAAATTTTTAAGCAGTTCGTGTTTCGAGATAATTAAAGAAAAGAATTAAAAAAATATTAATAATATAAATAGAAAATATAACATAACATTATAAATGAACTTTATTTTATGAATGATAGTAGATTGGAATATATACCAAGAAAGAAGTTAACAGTGCTTGAAAATGTTTTGGACAATTTATTTGACACATTATATATGAACAATGAAAAAATAATAACAAACAAATGATAATTATGAAACTTGTCTAAATAGATTAAATAATATACACAATAAATATTTATAACTAAAAAATTAACATAGTTTTTATATAGATATTAATTATATACTAAATATAATTGATATTAAGTTGATTAAAGTATTTAATTATTATTTTGTAAAAATTTATTATTTTATATTGCAAAAATATAAAATAGAGAGAAAGAATAAAAGTATATATGAATTTTTTTAATGACCAAATGAATAGATAAATTATTAAATTGTTGGACACATTTGCCACTCCGTGAGCAAACCTCTAACTCCGTTAACGTCTAGCTACACGTGTAACGTTTTCTTCTAACCTCTTAACGTTTGTGGATCGAGAGTGAAAAATATGGTTTAATATTTTTAAAAAAATGAAATTATGGTTTATGGGATTATATTTCGTATTTTTTTTTTCTCACTTCTTCGTATAAAAAGTTGAATCCCTAATCCATAAAGAATGGTCACACCTCGAAGGCAAAAAATTGTGATAGTGCTTAATGCTTATGTTGGTTTTCCATCCTTTGTGAAAAATAGGAAAAAGAAGTTTGATTATAATAATGACAAGTGTTTGCACGATTTTGAGGGAGTGATACTTAAATCTGGTACGTGGTGAAATTCTACGAGGCTGTTTTTTTTATGTCCTCTCTGAGAGATGAGATGTTGCTTTGATTTTTTCTTTCTACTGTAATCCATGATTGAATTGTTTTCTTCTTCCCCTTCTCCAAATTTCATAGTGTTGAACTTCGATGTGAGTATTTTAAATTTATGTAGTATTGTTAACATGATATAATTTAAAAAAAAAAAGAAAGAAAGACAATATATATATACTCATTACCATCTTTATAGTTTATGTTTATTTTAAATTTTTTATATTAACTTTTATATGATATAAATAGATGATATTGAATTTATTAATTAGAAAATAATGCTAATGTAGGTTATGAATTCATTATTAACATTAATTAAAAAATAATGTTAGTGGTAGTGGATGTTATTGAATGAAGAAGAATTTTTTTAAAACTTTTAAACACCATATAATATCAATTATGTATATTTAGACTTGAGGTATTATTTTAATACTTATGTTCTTTAGCTTACATGTTATGTTACTTTTTACATTCTACCTTCAACGTTAACTACTCTCTCATATATTTTAAATTTGGTGAGAAGTGTATATCCAAAGTCTAAAATATTATATGTACTTAGATTTTATTCCCCATTCTTTATATTGTTATTAATATATACTATCTAAACTTTTGTAGATATAGGTTACAAATCTCATAATCAGAGTGTGAATTTTACACTTCTTTTGTTTAATATTTAATTCATAAGATTATCTGTATTTTACTATTTGAAATGCTAAAATATCAACTTGTATATTTTGATCTACATACCAATATTTTATTTTATCAAAATAATTCAAAAGACATCCCTTGCTAAATTTATTTTGATAACAAACGAAAATATTTAAAAAACACTAATATTTTTTACATTATATATTAATAAGTCTAATAATCAACAAGTATTATAAATTCATATAACAAATTGAAATATTTTAGTATATATTATTATTTTTATATGTTTTAAGATTTATCTTATAATATATTTACTTCAATCTAATTTAATATTATAAAATTTATTTCAACTGCGCAACGCATGGGTCTCGTGCTAGTTAATCTTTAATTGTGACATAAATGTGTATTAATATTTATATTTATATGTATAAAGATAGTAGATTTTGTCTATGGTGATAAAAGTATTTAGTAGTTCTTTAAGGATTATAGAAAATAATTTTAAATATGTGGCTGTGATTATTTCTAATATATATCAATATTTTTTTTATTTTAGAGATAACATTTAAAACCTTAGAGGACTACTAAATACTTTCACTACTTAAGAAATATGGACAACAATATATGGACACAAAAAAAAAAAAAAACAACAATAATATACATCCCAATATCTTTCATGTAAATAAATTAAATCGCAAATTGTTCTTAATAATTCTCGATCTGTTCTAATTGGACTACTTAGTACTTAATTAACATGTATTAATTATAGTCTTGCTCCTGTTCGTCAAGAATCAAGTTTGTACTTTGGCTTTGAATATGTGTTGACCAATATAAGTTTCGTAGAGTGGTTCTCATCTTATAAAATGCTACTCTTCCAATAAATATAACAATCTTTATTCAGTATTGTACCAACTTGCTGTCTTTTATTACTATTTCTTGCTTACTTAAACTTAACAAGTTGTTTATTAATTCGCATTATTTTCTATTAGTATTGTTAATTGGTTAAAACGTGTTGATCAGTTCAACTCCATTCTTCA
>JASCZI010152659.1:0-12343 GCA_036250425.1 Stylosanthes scabra | reverse complement strand
AGATTAAGGAGGAGGAGCTCTATTCTATGAAGCCAATGGATTAATCCAATTACATATTCAAATCTGCAAGTTCTACTAATTATTCAAAGGATTCATCTTGTTCATCTATTCTAGGATCAAGAAACCGAGAGGTATAATTAATTCTTACCTTTGGTTTAATTTCTATACTAGTTCATGAGATTAAACATATTATTTGATAGTCTATGCATTGTCTTTATTGATGTATGATTGAATAAGTGACATGAAATTTGGTCTTGTATTGATCTTGATAGCATAAACTAGTTCAAGAATGATCTTTCATATGTTTTCTTTGCATTAGAGATGATGTATTTGAATATATGTGCCATTATATGAATCTAAATTTTTATCACATAGATGATTGATTTGTTTCTTGTTTGATTCTTTGTTATTACCTTTGAGGGTTTGATCAATTAGATCTTTACAAGTTTGAATTGTTGCATTTGAGAAAATAGGCATTCAAACATATTCAAGAATCATTCCATGTTTCTTTATGTGACCTAGAGATAGGAATGTGATTTGATATGCATTAGAATCTTTGATGATTATATGACATATTAATTCTTTACATGGATCTTGTTTGTTGTTAGAGGTTTAAATCATGATGTGTGCATTATCTTTTTGCTTGTTTGGTTAGTCAAGAGATTGATGATCAAGTAGGTTTAAGAGAAACTAGATTGCTAAGTGATTAGGATTTAGTTATTCTTGGATTCATGGTGAATTGTTGTAGGTCTTACTTGCAGAAAATTATTTGTTGATGTTGGATTATGAAGTTGTGTTTATGAATATCTCCTATCCCTTAATCTTGTTTGGTTTTATTGAATCTTTTCTAATCTTGATTTCACTTTCTAAGTTCTTGTTTGTGATATTTGCATAATCATAGTTGTATGTTATTGTTAGATGCATTCTTGCATTCTTTTGCATGATAATTGTGATTCTTTGTTTGTTTCTTGAATTTTGTAAGTGTTGCATCATTATCATTCGATCTACTTAGAGGAACACTTGTTAGAAATAGTGGTTATTGCCCTTCTCCTCGTTGGGAACGATATCCCACTCTCTTGTGGATACTACTTGATCCGATACACTTGTCGGATTGTCGCGAATTGTAAGGATTTGCGCTCATTACCAATCAATGGCGTATTGAAAGAATTCTTTTTCCTTAATACGATTGTGAAGCAAATTCATGAACCAACTATCAACATACCCCAACATTACTTTGATCTCTGGCAAAATTATCTGAAAGATTTGGCCAAAGAAATATCTTAACAAGTAATTTTTTATTCTTACTTGATCAAATAATTCGTGTCTAGACACTAATATTCATTTAAATCTTTTAAATTTTCACCTTTTCATATGTTACAGATATCATTGGCAAACTGCATGCAACAGGAGAAGAGGAGCAAATAAATATGTAAATTCAAAATCCATAAAAATAAGGTAACTAGAATTGATGCTAAAAGAGTAAGCTCACAATAAATTCTATACGGCCATACTTTGAAAAAAAAATATCCTTCAAATTCTATTCAAAATGCTTAGAATATCCATTATAAATCATAAATCACTCTTATTCTAAAACTAAATGTCTTATACCTATCGAGTTCCAAATATCTGTTTCCTTCCTATTTTCTTGATTTGATTGTTGATTCATTTTTCTTCTTTTTCTTATCTCTTTCTCTTTCTTAATAGTGATATATATATACATTTTTTTTATCAATTTTATTTAATTTTTTCTTTAAAATTTATGTTCATAATTGTCACATGATATATTATTAATTTATTACTTGAATTCCTTAGAGTATTTTAGTCTGATAAACAAATTATGTTTTTGAATTGCGCTACTTTAATATAAAAATTTACGAAATTTGTTTTCGATAGTTAATAAAATTAGTTTTCATAGTTTATCTTTTTTTTAAATTGTTTTACCTGTATTCTTGACTGTTTGAGCATATAAATTAAAATTAAAGTTGATGAATACCATGATGACGTGACCTGATTATCAACTTGCATCTAAAGAAGCACCAAAGAAAATTTACATATGAATACTTTTAGGAAAACGAAAGTGTTTCCTGTTTTGAGGTTGTGATATTTATATTATAAATATATTACATTATTTTTTTTTGGTAAGTAACAAATTTAACAAAAGATAAAACTATCATTTTGTGTTAACACTTAATAAGTATTAGAGATGATTCCAGTAGAACAATTAAATAAATATGAACACCTAACAAAAAAAAATATTATAATAATATATTTTACATAAAATTAATTTCTATTTTATTATTTCAATAAATATACTATTTCTTTCTCACTATTGATATGTTGTTTTTGTCTTAGATGGAGAAAGCATATTCAGGATCTTAGTAGTTTTGGTAAATTTATTTTTTTAAAAACTATAATAGATTACGTAAATATCCTTATCTTTTTCCTCTTGACTTATCATATTGTAATAGTTAATTATCATCATAATCTCCTTCTAGTTACTTCCATTAGAGTAACTGGAACACTCACATATTTACAAATAGAATGTGAGCAAAAGAATTTTAATACATCAAGTATAATTTAAGTATTCAACAGAACAAACTAAGACATCATCAGACACAAAGCAAGCTTAATAATCTAAAGGCATAATAAGCTATACAAACTAAAGAACTCCAAATAAAGTAAATAGTTTTATAAAAATAACTTTTTTTTAATCCTATCCTCTTCTCCATAAAACATTTTTCATAATAATGGTTTTATTACCACCTTCCAAAATACCATTAATGAGACCCTCGTCAGAAATTTGAAGACGAAAAATTGTGTTACAAAAATTATTGTTGATTCGATTGCAACTGGCAGTGGATATTGGGATAACCTTGACAGGAATTTTACATAAAGAGGGACGAAAAAGAAATAGTCTATTAAATAATTATTTTGTTGAATTTTTTATCGTATATAAAAAGTTAAAGTTTAAAAATACATTATAAAAATTTTAGTTTCAAGAAATGTATAATGATAATATTTCATAAAAATAAAGCATCAATAATAAATATTAAAAATGAAATTTTAAACAATCTAATTTATAATATTGGTTAATAGGTTGGTCAATAAAATATTAAAATAGTACTCATAAAATTAGATGTTAAAGAATTAGAATTTAATTCATATTTTTTTTTTCTCTTTAAAAAAATAAATCAATCATCTTTAGTTTTGATGTTTCCTTAATGCCAGTCTAATAAGAATATATATAATTCTATAAAATAATCATAAAAATATTTAGTTACAAAAGATAGCAATAAAATTATACTACTACAACACAAGTAAAAGATAATTAATTTTATTTGGGTCTCAAAATAAATATTAGATTAATATTTTATTCGATAATGCTACATGTTCTACTGTATACCTCCATACATCTTATTTATAACAAGAAAAATACAAACATGAAAAATTCCCAAAATACATAAATACAGCATACGATAGCAAATAAATAGTTACGTATAGCATATAAATAATATACCTCAAAACAAAAAATTAAAATAAAAAACAAAAAGATAAGGAGTGTATGAACTATAAAGTGTAAACTAATACATATAAATTAAATCTATTTTATATTTCATATATATTAATAAATAATTAGATTAACATTAATAATAAATTAATATAATTAACTATACTATTAATTATTTTTAAAAAACCTTGGGGGATCATGGCCACCTCTGGCGCCTCTTGGTTCCGCCACTGGCCATGGCCACCAAAGATATGGAGATATGGCCATATGGGGAGGGACAATGAGGAATAGGCAAGGCTTTTTCGTTGTGTTTTTTTTTTTTTGGGTACATGGTAGCTGTCAAATATGAATATGAAAAAGAAAAGTTTAGAGGACAAAAATGAAATTTTATGATTGAATTATTATTTAAAATATTTAAATATAGATATGCTTATTATATAATTAATAAAAAACTTTTAATTTTAACTATCCATTTAAATTTTTAATGACTATAATTTATATGGAATCTTAGACCATCAAGATTCAAAAATTATTTTTTTCATTGAAATATTTAATTATGCAAATATATTTATAAATTCTATTATATATATTACAACAAACTTAGATATTTCTTCGTGAATCGCGTGAATTTTAATATAATATATTTTATTTTGTTAACACTAGCTTAGTGTCGGTGGATACCTACTTTAATTTCCACGCGAATATCTATGGATCCCTCCTCCAAGAGAGGTCGATATGAACCAAGATAAAATAGATGCTGAGTACAAAAAAAACAAGTCATACAAACATTTATCTTTTCACTAACTCATAATAATATCCAAAGTCCTGAGCATACTACTTCATGTCTGAATAGTGAATCTGATATGTGTAAACCATAAAAAATGGACCTGAAGTTCACAAATGCTAACAAATATGACCCCAAATTTTATAAACGATAAAAATAACCCTCAATTTTTTTAAAACGCGAAAAATTTAACCCATTGTTAAATGGGATTAAAAATGTTGACGAAAAAATCTGATTTGGCAAACAAAGCATCATCATGTGTCATCCCAATCATCTAACATGTTTCATCCAAAACTAATCCCCAATTTGTGAACCCTAATCCCCAAATTATAAACCCTAATTCCAAATTGAATACTAAACACCAAACTAAACTCTTGTCAGGTAAAACACCCACAACTCTCCATTCTTCTCACCAAATCACTGTCACTTTCCATAGCGTTTCATGGTCAATTATTCTTTTCCTTCTTTACCTTCCTTTTTATGACATTACGCAACTGATTTGAGGAATTCACTGCAAGAAATACTCCAATGTCAACTCCATATGTACCTTTAGTGGCTGGTTCTTTGTCACGCTCCCTTGTTTGTGCAATTTGTTATCCTATTGAACTTGCCAGAACTCGCATGCAGGTAAATAAGATAAATTCATGCATATTATATATCTCACTCACTTGAGTGCAATCAGAAGATTTTATGTTTTGGTTCGTATTGTAAAGTGTGGTTCTTGCTTAAAATCACATTTATGAGTGTCAAGATCTATTCCTCTTCATTTTCTACTTGGCTTTCTAACTGTGTTAACCTCTGTTATAGGTGTTTTTAACATACTCAAGTTGCATCGGTAAAAAGCCTCCTGGATTTTTTTGATGATTAGAAGTAAAGAAGGAGAAAAAGAAAAGTTGATGAAACCACGCTATAGAGAGTGATAGTGACTTTGTGGGTTTTGGTGAGAGGAATGGGGAATTTTTGATATTTTATTAGGGAAGAGCTAATTTGGTATTTAGCCTTCAATTTGGGGATTAGGGTTCATATATTGTGGATCAATTTCTAGATGAAACTGTGTTCGATGATTGGATGACACATAGGGTTCTTTGTTCGCCATGTCAAATTTTTCTGTTAACGTTTTAGTCTTATTTAAGTCAAATTTGTCACATTTTAAAAAAATTAAAGGTCATTTTTGTCGTTAAAAAAATTTGGGACTATTTTTGTCGGCTTTTATAAACTTTGGGGTCAGTTTTGGTGGTTTTTCTTTTGATATATATGAGAAGTTGAATACAATAAGCCTTCAAATCCAAATGAAACTTAGATCAAGCTAAGTTGCACGTCCTCTGTTAAATGGTCCTTAATAAAATTAATAAATTTAGGCCATTGAATTCCATTTTCTCGACAAATCTAACAGCAAACCTAATTACTTAAACCCTTAGCCCAAAAATCTACTTCTCGTCTTCTTGATGAAAATGAGTATCAATTGTTGTGGTTTTTTTGTTGACCGAAAAGAAACAAGCAACAAAAAAAATACACCTAATTACTTAGGAGAATCCTGCAGCAAAACAACAGCAAGCTCAACCGAAGGGGAGGTCCATTCCACATGAGCATGTTGTGATGCCGCAGCTGATTTGACCAAGTGATCAGCTGCCATTTTCGCATCTCTTGAATCAAAACCAACCGAGCAAACCAATTCCAAGAAAGAATGTCTATAATCTTCAAGAGGAGAGCAACATAATAACCGGCAGCAGGGACATCATCCCATTGAATGAAGAGGAAGGCCTCAAGGTGGTCAGTCTCACAGACAACATCTCTATAACCACAATCCCAAGTAAGAAATAGGCCTCTCCAAATGGAAAAATGCTCCATATTGAGGATAATTGACTCATGGCTACTACCAGAACAGCCACGAATCTAAGAACCACTGCTATCCATGATAATACAACCAAAACTTGCCAAGGTTCCATTGCACATGATACTAGCATCACAATTAACTTTGATAACTTGGGGAGGAGGGGGCTGCCAAGAGATCCACAAAGAGGGAGCAATAGATAGGTTTTTTTGAGTGGAGAAGAGATTGAAATCATTGGCAGAATGTTTGGAGAGTGAAGCAATCTTGTGAATGGACCAAGATTCATTCGAGTAAAAAAAAATAGTTATTTCTATCACGCCAAATCTACCAAATACCCGCTCCAAAGAGAGCAGAATTCTGTTTACAAAGAAGATGAACCCAAGTCTCAAAGGGAAGAGTTACCAGCAGTAGAGGTACATAAATTTAAGTTCGCATAATTTTGAAGTTAAAATTCACAATAGGAGTAACAACGCCCTTACACTTTTCTAAAGCAACAATGTTTAATTATCCAGGTCCCATCCACCCTTCGCACTTTGTTATGTTTTCAATTAGCTGCCGGTATTTTCTGTTCTACCATTAGATTGTGTTCTCAACTCAAACATATTGTCATGGGTTTATACGATCATCGAGTCATTTATCAAAACTTTTCAGATAGCCATAATAATTGATGAAGATTTGTTATTATAATATAATCCATTTTATAAATATAACAAGTACCATGTAATTAGTTTGGAATCTAATTCACACGCAATAACAATATAAACTGCAGGCCTTCTTGTTTCCTAACTTTGATGAATTCATTCAATAGACGAATAGAGGTTCCACCCAAAAATAAGCACAAAATAAGAATAGCATGATGAATTGCAAATAGCCCTTAGCTAAAGCATTAGATCCAGACTAAATGCAGAGTAAATGAACTCCACATGTATTTGTTAATCTAAGTCACCTTAATTATACTGTCAATTCAAAAGCTTATGATTCTACCCATAGCATCATTCAAATCTTACCATCACAAAAGCCAGAAAACTATTTTTAAACTTGTCTCCAACATTAATGATTTGCAGCAATAACATATCAAGCACATGGCTAATGCCAAATATAATAGACAGTACGAAGCCTTTTGAAACATTTCCTTAGAGGAACCAAATCCTAATTCCTACACAAAATGCAACTTCAATTAAGCTACCAATAACACAAGAAGGTAGAGTAGTTCGGTGCAAAGTTAGTGCTTAAACACCTCTCCCACTATAATCGTCAGTACATTAACATTAACCAATATATCACAATTAACTAACCATATACATAATCAAGTTTTCACTACAATGTGTGGTAATTGAGATTCCAGATTCCAGCCATCAGTTTTCAATTATCTAAGTTACATTCAATTATTCATTCCCCTGACCTCAAATCAAACCCTCAAAAGCTGCATCTTGTTGGCAAAAGCGATGGCGATCCAATCGGGCTGCGTTGCAGACCACTGCAGCTGATTAATCTCACAACCAGCAGAATACACAGACATTGGATCAATCCCATTAGGCCCAGCCACAGTAGGCAATTCCCAAATCAAAGCCTGAGCATCATCCCCAGCAGAACAAATGTGCCTAGAACTCTGCGGAGCCCATGCAATTGCACTCACACTCCCACGGTGCCTCTCTAACTCCGCCACCGGCATCGTCGGAGACCTAATATCCAAGATCACAACTTTATTACTGTCCATCAAGATCGTAGCCATGTACCTCAAATCCTGCTTGTTCCACGCCAAACGCAGCAATGGCGTATCAGGCTGGGGGCTCTCGTAGATGATCGTGGAGTGCTCCTTATCCCTCAAATCGAAGATTCGAACGGATCCATCAGCGGAAACCGAAGAAAAGACACGAGCTTCACCCCAAGCAATGTCGTAAACCTCTTTATCGTGCGCGATGAGCTGGGTTTCAACGACGCCCTTTTCAATGTCCCAGATCGTGCAGGTGGTGTCGATGCTTGAGGTTCCGATGCGTTTGGGATCGATGTCGTTCCAATCGAAGGAGGTGAGAGGGGCGCAGAACTCGCTGGTCTTGCTGTTGTTGAAGAGGGAGAGGGCTTCGACGGAGGACTCGCGGACCTCCCAGAGGCGGAGGTAGTCGCCGGAGGTGGCGAGGAGGTCGACGGCGGAGTGGCGGAGAAGGGAGGAAGGGGTGGAGGGGTGGAACATGAGCTTTGTGGGAGGGTAAGGGTGATCGAAGGAGAGAGAAGGGTTGGGACGAAGAGTTAGGGTTTCGGCGTTGAAGGAGAGGATGTCAACGCGGTTTGTGTATTCTTCGATGAAGCTTCCGACGGCGATGCGTTGGAGATTGGAAGAAGTGGAAGAGGAGGAGATGGCCATGGCGTAGAGGGGGTAAGTTGATTCATACGTGGAGGAGTTCTCTGATTGGAGCTGGGATTCTTGGGAGGTGTTGTCCATGTTCCCGGGAAAAGTGTCGGGGAAATTGAAGGGTGTGTTGTTTGTTTGACCGGGAAGTGGTAACAGGTTTCCAGGTATGTGTGTTTGTGTGAATTTGTAAGGAGTGAGCAGCAACCAAAAGTTAGGTGGTTGGGGAGAGATGAAAATTCAGTGAGTCAAGGCCACCGCTCAAGACTGGAGAAAGAGGAAAATTCTCTAAGACTTTTTATTTATAATAATAATAATAAATTAATAATCATAGCGGATTCGTTATTCTAAAAAAAATGTTAAGTGAGCAGTATATTTTATTATTTTTGACCATTAATTTTTTTTTTTGGTGTCTATTTTTGACCATCAATTGATCATCAATATCAGAATAAGTTGATTAAAAATATAATATTATTGTTTTACTAAAGAAATTAATTAGTTGATTAGAGATATTAGTCAAAATAAATTAAAATTACTGGTCATTTAATTTTTCTCTTGTAAAAAAATCTAAAACTTATCCTATTTACATTAAAGAAAAGAAAAAATTAAAACATATATTTAGAGGCTAAAAAATTTAGAGCTTTTTTGGAAATTAATTTTTATATAAAAAAATTTATGAAATCTAACAATGTTGGTGGCCCATAGTAATTAATATTTTTTTTCTCTCTTCTCTTCTCTTTTTCTTCTCTTTTCCCAACTCCACTGGCTCCCTAATTTAACTTATTGGTTTCCCTAATTACTCTTTAATGTGAGTTCCGTAGCACTATTCTATTTATAAATTAGAAATCACTTCATAATTAGAGTTTTTTTTTTCTTTAGAACAAACAAAATAGAAGGGTTAAGTATTTTTTTCATCCTCAAAGTTGAAGCTGAAAATTAAATTCATTCTCAAAATTTTTTTGTTATTAATTTCGCTAAACTTAACAATTGTTTTAAAATGATGTCAGCCAGATAATTATTTTGGATAAATTTACCCTTTTAATTCATAAATATAATTTTTGTTTAAAAATCACATACCCTCACCATTTTTCACCTCCTCCATCATGAATCTCTTATCACTATCCTTCACCATCATCATAAACTACCAATCCATCACCATCATCCACCACCATCCATCATCAATAAGTAAGGGAGACAAAAATCTTAAACAAAATATCTCATTTTTTGGAAGGAGAGAAATGTCTTGACGCCTCCGACTGCCTTTGCGGCGGTGGTGGATGGTGATAATAGATTGATGATGATGGTTGATGATGATGGTGGAGGATGGTGGTGGTAGAGGATACTGAGGTAGGTGATTTGTTAAAAAATATTTTTATGAATTAAAATGATAAATTTGTCCAAAAAAATTTTTTGATGGACAAAAGAACCATTTTAAAATAATTATGAATTTTGGGGACGAAATTGATAACCAAAAATCTTGTGAACAAATTTGATTTTCAGTTACAACCTCGAGGATTAAAAGAGTTCTTAACCCAAAATAGAATTACTTGAAGACCTTTGAGAATTCCAATTCTCACTTTTCTCTCATTCACAAATCAAATCGAAAGGGGTGTGATTTCGAAATCAATTCTCACACCAAACAAGCTCAATATGTCAAATGTAAAAAAATATCCATATTTATAACTAATTATTCCAATTTTGTCCAACTCCTATTGTCTTCTTTCTTCTTCTCCTGGTTTATCGGTACCCTAATTGACGTATATTTTAAAGTAAAGAGTTGTGAAGTTGTGAAATCAACCACCATTATTCTGTTGCCACCACTATCATCACTTTCGTAGCAAAAATGGCGTGTTTTCTCGTATAAATGCACGATTACACGATGTTGTGTCCCTTCTTCGTGCTCGTTCCTAGTTCTGTGTCTGATGAAGCTCGAAAACATGGAATCGCCGTTAAAGATCGTAAAATCACGAAATCATTATGCCTCCACCGCGTCAAGAATGAAGAAACCCGGAAGAGGAATATCTGCAGATTTAAAATTACCGCCTGGCCAAACTCGAATCCGACCAGAAATTCTTCAATTTCTGAATTTCTCTACACCGCCTTATCTATTAGTTGGTACTATATCACCTAATTTCAGTTTTAATTTGAAATTAATCAAATTAGGTAACCCAATAACCCCTCTTTTCGTCTCCCACTCCGAGAGACTGTTCTTGACCCATTGCATTATGAACTTCTAAGTTCTACCATTGTTGCCTTCCTAATGATGAGGTTGAGTCATGAGTGCATTTTGAAACTGCGTCGTTGTGTCGTCTTTGGCGTTATTGACTTGCCCCTTGCAGTTGCTTACTTTCTCAAGGAGTCACGGATTCACAGCAAGTGCATAAGCCATAAATAATTAATACTTGAATACAGACTAAAGTAGAAAACTTAACAATGTATCTATTATTATAGTAAAGTATTGATTATTAAAATATAAATAAATATATAATATGCTTGATTGCTTGCAAACATTTGGAACAATCGAATGTGTCATGCTAACTCGTGGCTTCAAGAAATTTCTATTTTTTTCTACTATCATTCATTTTACTCACAAGGAATACTCTTTTCTTTTACTTGCTGGCTTGCTGCTTCACCTTTATTGTCATTGATTGTTATAAATATAGTTTATATAGTTAATTATGTATTTGTTTTGTGGTGATTTGTGAATGTGTAATCCGATATTTTATGACCAAAGGGTTTGGAAAATTGGGGTCCCCTGCTTGAGAAAATCAGAAAATAAAATACTAAAATTTACCGACCTTTGATTTTTCAACTTAGAACTCATCAAAATTAAAGACAAAAATTGTAAAGACGGTAAAATAAAAACAAACTAAACCAAGCAGCATGGTGGTAGCTAAATAAATTTCGCCTGTTTATTATGGAAAGTGGCAATATAAAGGATTTAATTCATTTTTCTTACATGCTAATATGCTGATATGTAGAGGAATTATGCTATTTGACGAACGCTCCGCGGCCGCTCTCGCAACCGGTTCGGAATTCCTTAATTTAAAAATAGAATTTCGTTGTAGAGGAATCCAAACCAGCTGTGAGACTGATAACAAGGTTGTCAACAAGAAAGGTGTCACAGAGTTTGCAACCAGTTTAAAATATCGAGTATTGAACTCGGGTCGTTCTCCCTAGGAATTGAAATATTGTAGCTCGCAAATGGTTGTGAAAATCGGGGTTGCAACGGTTGAGTGTTGGTAACAAGAGCATAATAAGAAATAGATAAAACTGATGATAATAAAGGGTGCCTGGTCTTGAGTTGAAGTATAATGTGTCCCTATGATCACCTATAATCCCAATTATAAATGGTTGTCATGTAAGACACAAAGCTCATTCTGTCTAATGGTCGAATGAGTGGATTTAACCCCGTTCCGAATGTCTTAGGCTACTTGACTAATGCGAAGGACCAAGGTCTTTGGAAAGCGAATAACCCATAACGTTTACCTCGTTAAGATCCACTCATCACTAGCAAAAGCCTAACGTTAACGGTGTAAACCATGATGTTTGTTTGTATACAAAGGTTTATATTTAAGGTTTTGATGAATGACAACCAAATGACAAAGGACAATCAATGAAGTTTTTGAAAAATTATATTTGAAAGCAAAACAACAACAACGACAAAGATAAAGAAGTCCGCAAGGTTATGAAGAAGATTAGTATCTTAGGACTTAGGTAATATCTTGTCAAGAACCAATTCATATTTATCTCTCAACACACACACAAAAAAAGTTTTTTCTTTAAAAACCTTTTTAAATGTGTTATTATGTTAGAAAATGTTTTAAAATTGAAATATAGCCAAAGAGGTTTCTAAAATATGTTTTTAATGTC
>JASCZI010152654.1:0-10185 GCA_036250425.1 Stylosanthes scabra | reverse complement strand
AGATGATCCTTTGAATTTGACATAGACTTGAAGATGTAGAATAATTTACTGGGTTATTCCATTAATTTGACATAGAACAGAGCTCCTCCTCCTTAATCTTCAAAGTCTTTAGCCACTCATGATCATGAATGACTCAAAGGATGGTATGAAGATAGATATTGAATGCATGAACATTCAAAGATTCTTGAAAGAAAGATAGAGAAAGAGAAAAAGAAAGAAGTTATGAATTTTGCAGAAATATGAAACTGGTTTTCTTTACTGATGTAAAAAAGATTATAAAAGAATTCAAATGATCAAAGAGAAAATGGAATCTAAATTCTCATTGGTAATGTCTCTCTTTTGATCATTGAAAAATTCATCTATTTATAGATTTACAAATCCTAAATTGAAGTACAAATTCATCCCAAATGAAATTAATTGAATTTTGGGCAAGTCTGCAACTATGAAGTCATGCCTAGGCGTGGTGAGTGGTGAAAGCCCACGCCTGGGCATTGCTGCTAAACTTCCAGGCTAGCTAGGCCACGCCTAGGCATTAGTGCTTATGCCTAGGCGTGGCTGCATCATTCTGCTTGGGTGCTGGATCACGCCTAGGCGTTGGTGCTGATGCCTAGGCGTGGCTGCATCTTGGTGCTTGGCTACTGATCCACGCCTAGACTTTGGTGCTGATGCCTAGGCGTTGGTGTTGATGCTGCAAGCCTTCCTTAAGTGTGGCTCAGTCACGCCTAGACTTTGGGGTGGATGCCTAGGCGTTGATGCTGAGATTGCAAGCTCTCCTTGGGAGCTACTAGGTCACGCCTAGGCGTGAGGCTTGATGCCTAGGCGTGGTTAGTCATGCTTGGTGCCCAACTTCTCTATTTTCTGTTTCTCCTCTGTTTTCTCTGTTTTCTTGCTTCTCAAGCTTCCTTTTCTAACTTTTCTATAAATCATTAACAAAATACTCGTATAATAAATTGTGCACGAATTAGTAAGAAAAACCACTAATGATGCTCAACCATCAACAATCATAAAGTTTAACATACACCAATTACATTTGTAGTCACATAATAGTATATATAATTAACACAAGAATAAAAACAAACCCTACCTCTCTTAAACTAAATTAAAATACACGGCAAGAGGAAACTAAAACTAAATACAACCTTAAAACATAACACAAGCGGCATCAGAAAATCCAAAGCTCCTAGTCCTTCCATCGAATACCTACGAACATATCCTGAAAGGTTTGGGGCATAGGGGGTGAGAACTTCGTCCTCGTTCGTTCTCAGTAGAGGATTTTCGAAATTGTTCTAAAATGATATAGCTCTTGAAAAACTTTTTCGATCTTCGAGTGAGAATGCTAATCTCGTGAACCATTTAAAATCTTCTGAGAAAACTTTTGAAAATAGTTGAAAACCTTTTTGTGAAATCTCCTCTTACATAAAAATTTACCATTTAAAGAAAGCCTTTATAAAACAAATTAAATTCCAAGTTGTAACCAAAGACATTCACTCGCGATCAATCCAAAAAAGAGAAAGAAATAACATAAATAAAATGAATCAACAAACACAAACAAGATCAAACAATACCTAAGAAACAACTAGGCAATCACAAACAAATGCGCAAACAAGTATGATGCATGCCTGATTCTAGTGCAGGCCATGAGCTCATGACATCATCATGACATCCATACATGACATCCATCCATACCCGACGACTACTCGGAATAAATCCTAAGTATGGTTTCTTAATGACAACCATCATGACATCCATACATGTCAAGGCAACCCGTACTCTGTTCAGTATGTTCGTACACTCTCGTACGCTGACATATGAGTTCACTGTCGTACAAGTGGCTCAGTTTGATGGGGAGGATCTCGTCGCCCATATAAGTTGCATTGTCGTCGAAGAAACAGAAGATCTGTATTGACACAGGGCAGCGATCCCTTAAACCACAACCATAAGAATATCAACACAAACCGGTTCCCAGAACCATTAGCCGGAAATATATTAGATGGTGGCCGGAATCTACCGGACCACACATGACTTAGTTGAATCGACCGGCTTAAGTCGACCCAAGTCTGATTAAACCGATACTTGGTCTAAATAAACCAATCCGTTTCAACAGAATAAGACTGGCTTTATACCGAACCCGTCCCCAAGAAAGGGACCCGGTTTCATCGCACTCGTCCCATACCGAGCTGACCAAGCCAAACCGATCCAATCGTCACAAATACGTTACTTACACCTTGGGACTTTATCTTTATTATTACTAATTTCTTACTAGGATTTACTAAACCATACTCAAGTGTATAATTATAAAATAATTTTCAATATAAAGATAGTATATAAGCTTACTTAGCTTACTAAAAAAATATCGCTTTGTTTACAAAATACAAGTTTTACATGTTTAACGCATACATAATTCTGCAATTACCAAACCCTCATATATAAAACTTAGGTTTTGAAAACATATCTTTATTATAAAAATACTTAGAACTTCTTCTACTAAAATCCTTATTTTAAATAACTAAGTCATAGTTTTAAAATCTATTTTCTTTGTTACATATTCGTTAAAAGTTCTACTAATATTAGCTTCGTTTATATGAAGATAGCTTGATTCTAAGTTTTTGAAAAGCCAATAGGTAAAACTTCCACTTTTCTCCTTTAGGATAAAATCTTGGTTTATTAAATTACTTAATATCAAAGATATACTAAAATATTTTAAAACATATATATATACTTTTTCTTTTATAAGAATTAAACAAAAACATTTTAATAAAACATAGATATTATAAGATATATTCATGTTAGTTAAAACAAAATATTATACTTATTTATTTTAGAATCTTACAAAATCATTTGATTCCCGCCCCTAATTTAGTTAAATAAATTTTAACTTATAAGATCTTCGCCCAAGTGTGTGAACCCTCGGCCATTCTCAAAATCTCAAACTTGATCATCAATTTCTTATTTCACATATACAGCCATTGGCCTTGATCACAAGCAAAACAGACTTATACCAATCTCATTCAATCATCATTCATCCACTTTAAAATCACAAGCAATCATTTATGTAACCAACACATTCATCAACATTGCAAATCAATTGATACAAACCAACTTCTTTCATCACCAAACAATTCAAATAGCAAACTCAGTACATCACATCAGATAAATAAGGTTTAAATTTCCATTTTACATATGTGACCTAAAAGTCTTCTAATTCCACCCACCAAGAGGCTTTAGTCCATTTTATATTTAATTTCATTTATCAATTATTAATTTTAAACAATTCACAAGACTCGCATAATCACGATATATATAAAATCTATATCTATTCATAACAATTTCGTATAAGAAAATGAAGGTTTTAGAAATCGCCCCTACCTCAAGTTATCGCAATTACGAGTTTACGGGTGATACAACGGTGCAGAAATCATGGCAGCAGACCGACTTCGTCCACGCCTTTAGTAGATCAAACGGACTCCAAATCAAGAAAACTTTATGTCCCCGCGACCATCTTGAAACAAGGTTTCTAACGAATCAAAAACCATGATTTTACGACTACTCAAACTCTAGAAATAAAGGGAAAACCAAGACTGACTATGTTTTCTAGAGCACGACCTTACCCTCTTACAAGGGCTCTAAATGACGCGCAATGATTGAGTACTCAACAAAAATTTATATGAATGCAAACTAGGGACACTAAGCTTCGTTTTGAATGCGGTTACAGGGAATACATAGACCTATAGAATTTACTACAAATTTTCAAAGTGATAAGAACTGCTGAAAATCATGTCAGAAAAATTGTTTAATGAAACAACCTTCACTTGAAATTTTATAACAAATTCTACGATCATCAAAACCACCTGAAATTTAATACCATGATAACAGACTCGACCACCTATCACTACCTTTTGGTCCCATTCAATTTGGAGTTGAATTGAATTTTATAAGCATTTCACAACAATGATGATATGTAAAACTAGATATAAGAGCCATAAGACACACCCAAAAGGTCCAGTGTACAAAAGATTTCATGATTCCAAAGGTTCATGTTTCAGATGAGTCAAAGGGTTCAACAGGTTCGGAATACAAAAGATTCAAAAGGTTCTTGGCTCAAAAGTTTCAAGCTATAAAAGTGTGATCTCAAAAGATTTAAGATTCAAGGATAAGGCAAGCGAACATTCTCACACTCGTTTCCTTACCAACGTAAAACACTACGCGCATTCCGACTCATTCGTCATTCTATCCACCCAAACGTATTACTAGATCGTACCTTTAGTTTGAATCTAACTACTTATATCGTATTTAAATCAACTAGTCACATATAGAAATAAGCATCCAAATCATTTCAAACAAGCAACACAATCACACTTAGTCAAACAAATCCTAATCATACCCTTCTACTCAATCAAAAATGGTTTCCTATCTTCAAAGTTAACTAACTCAAAAAAAATTTTTGTTGTCTACGAAATTTTATTGGCTTCCACATATACAAAACCCAGCAGTATTAAGTTGGCCAGACTTAACACATAAATTTTGTAAAGGTAAGCTAATAGACTTTAATCGAAGACGGTCATGCGCATAGAACTCTAATCCTCGTACACTTGACAAGGCCTAATGCATGACAAGTATTCAGAGTATACAGGAAGCACAGCCAGTTCATTCCTCAGGCTCTAAAAGGAAAGAACTGCTCTGATACCAAACTGTAACATCCCGACTTTTGCCATGTCATGATCATGCCTAAAAGCCGAAATGTCACGACTACTTACATAGATAACTACTTATTACATATGAGCCTTTGACCAAAAACATATACAATCATAAAGTTTAACATATACCAATTACATTTGTAGTCATATAATAGTATATATTATTAACAAAAGAATAAAAACAAATCCTACCTCTCTTAAAATAAATTAAAATACATGGCGAGAGGAAACTAAAACTGAATACAACCTTAAAACATAACACAAGCGGCAACAGAAAATCCAAAGCTCCTAGTCCTTCCATCGAATACCTGCGAACATATCCTGAAAGGTTTGGGGTGTAGGGGGTGAGAACTTCGTCCTCTCTCGTTCTCAGTAGAGGGTTTTCGAAATTGTTCTAAAATGATATAGCTCTTGAAAAACTTTTCCGATCTTCGAGTGAGAATGCTAATCTCGTGTACTATTTATAATCTTCTGAGAAAACTTTTGAAAATAGTTGAAAACCTTTTTGTGAAATCTCCTCTTATATAAAACTTTACCATTTAAAGAAAGCCTTTACAAAACAAATTAAAAGCCAAGTTGTAACTAAAGACATTCACTCACGATTAATCCAAACAAGACAAAGAAATAACATAAATAAAATGAATCAACAAAGACAAACAAGATCAAACAATACCTAAGACACAACTAGGCAATCACAAACAAATGCATAAACAAGTATGATGCATGTCTGATTCTAGTGCAGGCCATGAGCTCATGCGTCGGTTGTCTTCCCACACCTGACGACTACTCGGAATAAATCCCAACTATGGTTTCTTAGCGACAACTGTCATGACATCCGTACATGTCAAGGCAACCCATACTCTGTTCAGTATGTTCATACACTCTCGTACGCTGACATATGAGATCACTGCCGTACCAGTGGCTTAGTTTCATGGGGACGATCTCGTCACCCAGATAAGTTGCATTGCCATCGAAGAAACAGATGATCTGTTCTGACACAGGGGAGCGACCCCTCAAACCATAACCATAAGAATATCAACTCAAATCGGTTCCCAGAACCATTAGCCAAAAATATTTCAGATGGTGGCCGGAATCTACCGGAACACACATGACTTAGTTGAACCGACTGGTTTAAGTCGACTCAAGTCTGATTAAACTGATACTTGGTCTAAATAAACCAATCTGTTTCAAGAGAATAAGGCCGGCTTTATACCGAACCCGTCCCAAGAAAGGGACCCGGTTTGATCGCACTCGTCCCATACCGAGCTGACCAAGCCAAACCAGTCCAACCGTCACAAATAGGTTACTTACACCTTGGGAATTTATCTTTATTATTACTAATTTCTTACTAGGATTTACTAAACCATACTCAAGTGTATAATTATAAAATAATTTTCAATATAAAGATAGTATATAAGCTTACTTAGCTTACTAATAAAATATCCCTTTGTTTACAAAATACAAGTTTTACATGTTTAACGCATACATAATTCTCCAATTACCAAACCCTCATATATAAAACTTAGGTTTTGAAAACATATCATTATTACAAAAATACTTAGAACTTCTTCTACTAAAATCCTTATTTTAAATAACTAAGTCATAGTTTTAAAATCTATTTTCTTTGTTACATATTCATTAAAAGTTCTTCTAATAGTAGCTTCGTTTATATGAAGATAGCTTGATTCTAAGTTTTTGAAAAGCCAATAGGTAAAACTTCCACTTTTCTCCTTTAGGATAAAATCATAGTTTATTAAATTACTTAATATCAGAGATATACTAAATTATTTTAAAACATATATATACTTTTTTCTTCTATAAGAATTAAACAAAACATTTTAATAAAACATAGATATTATAAGATATTTTCATGTTAGTTAAAAAAAATATTTTACTTATTTGATTCCCGCCTCTAATTTAGTTAAATAAATTTTAACTTATAAGATCTTCGCCCTAGTGTGTGAACCCTCGGCCATTCTCAACATCTCAAACTTGATCATCAATTTCTAATTTCACATATACGGCCATTGGCTTTGATCACAAGCAAAACGGACTTGTACCAATCTCATTCAATCATCATTCATCCACTTTAAAATCACAAGCAATCATTCACATAACCAACACATTCATCAACATTCCAAATCAATTGATACAAACCAAGTTCATTCATCACCAAACAATTCAAATAGCAAACTCAGTACATCACATCACATAAATAAGGTTTAAATTTCCTTTTTAAATACGTGACCTAAAAGTCTTCTAATCCACCCACCAAGAGGCTTCATTCCATTTTATCTTTAATTTTATTTATCAATTATTAGATTAAAACAATTCACAAAACTCACGTAATCACGATATATATAAAAATATATATCTATTCATAACAATTTCGTATAAAAAAATGAAGGTTTTAGAAATCGCCCCTACCTCAAGTTGTCGCAATTACAAGCCCAACTTCGTCCATGCCTTTAGTAGATCAAACAAATCAAAAAAATTTTATGTCGACGCGACCGTCTCGGAACAAGGTTTCTAACGAATCAAGAACAATGATTTTATGACCACTGAAACTCTAGATATGAAGGGAAAACCGAGACTGGCTCTGTTTTCTACAGCACGACCTTACCCTCTTGCAAGGATTCTAAACGATGCTCAATGATTGAGTACTCTAAATAAACTCATATGGATGCAAACTAGGGACACTAAGCGTCGTTTTCAATGTGGTTACAGGGAATACAGAGAGCTATAGAATTTACTACAAATTTTCAAAGTGATAAGAACTGCTGAAAAAAATCATGTCAGAAAAACTGTTTAATGAAACAACCTTCATTTGAAAATTTATAACAAATTCTATGATCATCAAAACCACCTAAAATTTAATACCATGATAACAGACTCGACCAACTCTCACTAACTTTCGGTCCCATTTGTAACGTCCCAATTTCTAGTCTGCAATACTAGAAACCGAGAGTTACCTTTCGGTGACCTTTGAGACCCTAGGTTACTAAGGATATGAATATATGTACATGTATAATATGAGCATGTCGCGTTAAACGTAATCAGTATATCAATCGAACCACACCTTCTAGTATATTGAGTACAAACATATACATAAGGGAATCAAATATCATATAATATATATAAAACTACTAAGGTTTAGAGTTCATACACCCGAAATATAAAAGCGTCATATGAGACGAGTACTATCATATATTCATATATCTTATAGAATTCCACAAACATAGTAAGCCCTGAGCCCTGACTCATCCTGACAGCCCCTAAACTGGCACTCAAGCTTCCTAGAAAAATACGTAACCCTCAAAAGTACTATGAAATGAGGGAAAGACTCTATCTACTGTACATACATCACAAAATAAAGGTGTAGAGATCTCTTCATCAACCTTGTCTAGAAAAGTCGCATCACGCCTCAATTGGTCCTTCCGGAGTGGAAACGGAACTCATACAAGGAACAGTGGATCTCGGAACGTCAAAAATGTGCATGGTCGAGGGAGATGTCGTGGTAGTCTATTCCTCACTTGGGAGTATACTGGATCCTGGAGGAGGTGGGGGAAGACGAGCGAGCTTCTCACGAGGGATCTGACCCATGTTTCCTTGTTGGCATCAAATCTACTTCAACCTCCTGCGCAGGAGAAATAAATAAAGGGTGAGAACCTAAAGTTATCAGTAAGGCACGCGTTACGGGAGACTCTTCTAACGGAAACACCCTAGGACATCTATCTATGTTCTGGGTAGGGATCTATGACTTGATCTGTTTTCCTAGGTTCCTTATTTCATTTACTTTTTAACATCTAACTTATCTCTATCAATTGCAGTAGCCATCACAATTGCAGTTAACCAGAGAACACAAGACAAGCAAAAACACAACAGACAAGTACAAACAATTCACAAGGCATAGCACAAGCAAGTAGCAGATAAGAAATCACAGAGAATAATGCTGCAAACAAGGTATGATGCATGTCTAGCCGTAAGCAGGCCATGAGCTCATGCACCGGTTGACTACCCGCAACCCGACATTACTCGTAACGAGTCCGAATATGGTTTTCCATTTGCATCAGTCAGTATACAAGTCCACACGGATGAAACCGCATCAGTCAATTGGACAAAGAATATAAAAAGGGGCAGAATGGACAATATACGGTACAAGTGGAAAACAGTATCCGCGCGGCTGAAGCCGTGTCAATTGGATACATATACTATGAGCGTCCCCACAGTATCTCACAAAAATTTTCAAAGTTGTCATCAATCAATTCAATAATCTCAAGAGGTATAAACATTTACTTTGACATTCGTCATTTCATTTGCATAAAAGCCACATAACAAATTAAAGAGGCATAAACATCAACTTTATCATTCATAACATCATTAACCAATACATGAGCAGGAAAAACCACCATTCTCATAGCATAAAGCAATCATTGTCATAAAGCATTACTCGTCAAGAGAGTTCAGGAAATTTAAGTATTCAAGTTCAGTAATCATATCTAAAGTATCTGAGGGGCTCCTATAACTTTACTTATGACTATGAAGATTCTAACTTAGTCATTTCAGTCATAATCCTATCTGAGTCATGGTTTTAAGGTCTGATTACGTCTCATTAATTTCTAAGCCAGTCACTATACTTAAGCAAATATTCATAACCTGTTTTGTAGTCAACTAAGATTAAAAGTCCATCTAAATCTTTAGAATTCATCCTAAGTGTTCTGAGGGTCACCCGAGTTGGTGATTAAACCGGTTAAATAGAAAACCAATTCAACTATGCACATAATATTATGAAACAAGGTTTTACTTAAGAAGACTGAACTGATGTCTCGGTTAAAACACTATCAACTACTTAGAAGTTCACAGAACAATTCTGGAATTGATATAATTCTCAGAGTGCAACACTAAATCTCATTTAACTATATTACCTGTACTTTACCTCCTAGATACCCATTCGGTTTTTACTTAGTACTTCTACTGGTTCTTAACATGGTAATTACTCTAAACCAACCTAATCGTAACTTAGAACTTTAAGGTATTTAACTTAGTCCTTTTCTTTCATTCGAACACTCGCTAACTTAGAATTGTGAAGATAAACCAAGCTGGGAACCCGGTTTGGTTCGATTTGGCCATGACTTACTAAGTTGTCACGCAGAGGAACCGTACCTTAGCTTTTAATTCTAAATTAGATTCAAAACTTAGTTCAATTGGTTAAATCAAAGATTCGGTATAACCGCAGGTAAAATAGTTTAACAAACCGTTATCGATTTCTTGGTCGGCTTATCTTCAGAATTCTGCTACACTTTCTAATCTAAGTACTAGAGAACCATCACTCTAACTAACTATGTTACTTAACCAAGCCTAAGGGATTTGGTTTACTATATTGTTCTTGTTAGTCGGTATGCACAAGATACAAATACTCAAGAGGGGGGGTGAATTGAGTATTTAAGCAACAATGATAAATTTTCGCGCGGAAGCTAAATAAACTTAAAAA
>JASCZI010152653.1:0-13411 GCA_036250425.1 Stylosanthes scabra | reverse complement strand
TTAAGTGGGACTTGATTGTGCCTCATCCAATCTGTCCTGGGAATTACTATAATAGTAAAACTCATAGGATTGATTTGTATTGAAAATTATCCACGTTTCCGCAACAGTAGGTAAACGGTTTCCTGCTAACTCCCACACTTGCCAACATGGCATGTCATGAAATTCCAGATTCTGCAGTGAAGGAAACGGTTCAATTGAAGAAGATTGATGGCTGTCTTCATTCTTGTAAAACTCCATGCCAATACTCTTTAGCTGACCAAAACCTTCAATATGCAGTGACTGAAGAGATGGAAGCTCTCCAAGTGAAGGCAACATGCAGCAATTGTTGCATGATGCTAGATACACACTTGTCATGTTGTAGAAGGAACAACTTCCAATCCATTTTGGAAATATGGTACCCTTGTATCCCTTGATTCTCAACTCTTTCAAGCCGTTGTGCGGTTGCAAGCTGTCGAGTATATCTCTTTCGGTTTGTGTGTTGGAAACCATATCATCACCACCAGATGACCATTCCAAGTTTAATTCTTCTATGTGTGTCTTATCAATTATTCTTGCATTCCTTGCTTCTTGCACGTCAACAATATTCTCCAATTTTGAAATCCAAAATAGTCCATGAAGATTCGAAAGCCCTCCTATTTCTTCAAGTCCATTGCTGTCTTTGTTCTTGCCCACAACAAAGTTTCTCAAAATCTGCAGGTGTTTCAATTTGCTGAATTCTCTGGGCATTTCCTTTAAAGATGTTCCCCTAAGATCAAGATGCCGCAACTCCACAAGATTATGCATACCACTAGGCAGCATTGTTAGCTTAGTGCAATAGTACAGCTTCAAAGTTTGCAGATTATGCAAGTTGCAGAAAGATTCAGGCAATGTCTTAATGTTCGAAAAAGAGAGATCCAAGTAACGCAAATGAATCAATTCGCCTATCGAATCAGGCAACACATCAAGCTTATGAAATGATAAAACTCGCAAGTACTTGCACTTGGATAATACCTCACATGTTGCAGCTTCAATGTTGAAGGAAGGAGAGGTGAATTTGTTATACAATAATGTCCTCAGAGATTCCACCTTAGAAATAGAATTGAAGAGTTTTGAGCTACAATGATGTAAATTTCCACACAGATGACGAGTCTGAATACTTATCTCTTCTTCTTCTTCACCAAGTTCTTCCAATCTGAAGTAGAAGTCTCCAGCAAGGAACACTGCTAAGTCAAGCAAGAGATCATGCATCACAAAATAGCTCTCACCATCTTTAAAATACTGTGTGAAGAACAATCTGGAAGCTAACTCATCGAAACACTCGCCACCAACTTCTTCCAAAGTCTCTCCTTTCTTTGGCGGTCGTAAAAGATCTTCTGCCATCCACAATAGTATCAACTCATCTTTCTCAAATAGATGACCCTTTGGAAATAGTGAACAATAAACAAAGCAACGCTTTAAATATGCAGGAAGATGATAGTAACTTATTAACAATGCTGGAATAATATTACTATCTCTCATAGGAATATCCCAAATATCACTCCTTAATATCTTCTTCCATTTCTCAGCATCATGCTTTGTCCGCAACAAGCGCCCAAGTGTTTCTGCAGCTAAAGGCAAGCCATCACACTTGTCAACAATCTTTCTACCTATTTCATCAAGTGCTGCACTCCCATTTGATTGCGGAAAACATGCATTGTCTGCTAACACTGACCAGCAAGAGTCTTTGGATAACTTATTCAGAAAGTAAGGTTGACAATTTTGAACAACCGAAGCAACATTCTTCTCGCGAGTAGTCAGAAAAATAGTACTTCCCTTCTTCCCATATCGAAAAGGGGTTATAAAGTTACTCCATCTGTCACCATCATAGCTCCAAACATCATCCAGAACAATGAAAAACTTTTTGTTAGAGAGTTTTTGCTTCAATGCAAGTTGAAGTGAATTGAAATCATCAAGACTACTACAAGAACCTCCAAGGATCCCTTTTAAGACATTCTTTGTAGTGTCAACGATATCAAAATCCTGCGAAACGCAAACCCATGCTTTCATATCAAACTCCTTCATCAGATCCTCATTGTTGTACAGCCATTGAGCTAAAGTAGTTTTACCAACCCCGCCAATGCCGACAATAGAGATCTCAGACAAATGATGCTCATTATTGTCATTCATCATCTTGATTAAGGCCTTCTTGTCATCCTCCCTGCCATACACATTCTCTCTTACAAGAGAACTTGACGGCGTCCACCATGAAGAGCTATCAGTGGGAATCTTTTCAAGACAAAGGGAATCTTTAAGTTTTCCAAGATCCTCTATCCTTCTAACCACCTCCTCTATCTTATTCATCATCTTGCTATCTTCAAAGTTCAAGAATCTGTCCCAGAAAGTAGGTACCTTCTTTTGATGAGTTGCAGCTTTGGTGAGAAGAGTGTCCAGCAAGTCATCAGCAGTGTAGACAGCATCCCAGAGACTATCAAGCCATTTCCTGACAAATTCATTTCCCAGCTGCTTCTGCTCAGCGTCAGCAACCAGGGCTTCGGCCGCCAAGAGAGCGGTCTGCAGCCTCTCAACTAACTTCCGGTCAAGCTTCTTGCCCACAACAAAGTTGACAGATTCAGCAGATATGAGCCTGTCAAGGACAACATTAATGAAGCCAGACAGAAAAGCTCCACCAACAAGAACTCCAGCCATGATAGGATCCTCAGCAACAGCAAAGTAAAAATGGTAGGCTTGTAACCGAGCTCGGTATTGGTCTATCAAGGTTTATAGTGATTCAAATGCTTACATTAATTTCTCTGCTAGAACCATTGACTTTGATCACATGATTCATGATTGCAATCTTAAAGATAACTTAAAAAAAGTTGATAGTGCCTTGCTGGCTCTGCTGCATCTTTTTTATTTCAAATTAGGTGATTAGTCAGATGAAGCAACATTAGTTTATTAAATCATACATTAGATATCGATCACAAAACAAAAAACAAAGATAAAAATAATAAAAAATGGAACAAAAAGCTATGATTTGATGTGAATTGATATACAAGTCATTCACACCTGCTTCACTATAAAAATTCAGTACATTATTGAGTTCACTGTAATATGCACTGTAATTGGAAGGAATTTTTAATCATATCCCAACGTTTGAAAGGTGCCATGAGATTGCAAGGTGTGGAAATTTCAACATTTTGTGGGACCAATGAAAATGTAGTCTTTGTGGAAATTTTGTATTACATAATACATCATCATGATTCATGAGCTGTTTGTTGTTCATGGTAATATTGCCAGCTCTTGTTGTCAACCTTTAACATGAAAGTACTAAGAAGTGATTGAACCTGTTTAAAATTTGACCAATCTGATGTTATCATGTAACTGAAAACTGATTCTCATAATTATTAACCCTTTTATCTGTAACAATATTGCAAATTTATTTCACAAACCATACAACAAAATCAACAGCAAAAGGCAATTTATTACATAGTTTTCTACTGCTTAAGTTACACATTTAAATACATCCATGGCATTAAGGACTTGGGCCATAAAAACCTTAATACACACTTATCAAATATAACTCAAGCTTATTCATTACTTACTCCATTTAAGAAACATTTGGGCTAATCACAAGATCTATTTTGCAGATTCATCAAGTCCTAAGAAACTTGACAAATGCTTCCATGTAATCATGCTGAAGCTTCAAATCTCCTACAACTTTAGCAACTTCCCTAGTGTTGATTCTGAGCTTATCTCCTTCCTCCAATATCATAGCTTCTCTAAGGCACTTGGCTATGTCATCTCTACTAAACGAACCATCTTCGTCGTTTCTTTTCACTTCAATGGCAAGACCCTTATCAACCAAAGCCTTTGCATTAAGAGGTTGATCAACAATTAATGGCAACACTACAAGGGTGCGTCCAAACATCAAAGTCTCAATTATAGATCCCCAACCAGAATGAAACAAAGATCCTCCAATAGATTTATGTGCCAAGATTTCCTTTTGTGGTGCCCATCCAAAACAAACTTTTCCTCTCTCTGCTGTTCTTTCACAAAATCCAAGAGGCAAGGAATCTTGATCATGAATTGCCCAGCTTGGTTTTCTCAATGCCCATAAAAATGGAAATTCAGAAAGCTCTAATCCATAAGCTATCTCAAAAACTTGCTCTTTGCTCAATTTACACTCACTGCCAAACCCCACAAATACTACCGATTTTGTTGCTTGTGCGCCAAGCCACTCGAATGTCTTACTCCAAGACTCATCAACAAGTCTTCTCTCAGACATCTCCGGAGGAAGCAAACCTATAGGAATCACCGGCTTCCCTATAAGTTCTTGGTATAGATTCAAATACTCACCTTCCATCTCATAGCAGCTGCGAAATGCTACAGCATTTGCACCGTCTACAATACTGGCAACTCTATCCATGTCTCTTAGCCCGGTCACATTTTCTATGTATGCACCTTGATAGAATGCAATGGCCTCGTTTCGCTGATAAGCCACCGAAGATGGAAAAGTCACCCATTCTCTTGGTGATATTAGGACTTCTGGTGATGTTTCAGCTCTCAATGGACCAGGTGGTCCGAAGAATACCATAGTGGAAGCAGAGTAAACAGAGTAGTACATGAGTTTCACATGAAGCTCTTTCGCAATCTCTACAATCCAGTGTGGATGAAAGTCACAAATAATCCAATTTGGTTGCAACGTAGACACAAATTCCTTCACTGGATTTTGCATTTGATCCCATGCCAACTTGAGGTACTGAATTTTATCAAATGGAATGTCCACAGTGGCCTCACCACCAGAGAGATGTGATGAGTCTAATGAAGATGGCAATGGAATCTCAACAAAATGTAGCAAATGGGATAAATCTGAAGGTGGTTTTGGAAGCCTTTGAATGTTCTTTGGTGTTGAAATGAAGGAGACATGAATGCCTGATTTGGCTAAGGCTATGGAGAGTTGGAAAAATGGAATCAAGTGGCCAAATGCAGACCATGGAAGCATCACCACATGATGAGTTTTACTCTCAGCCATTTGTTTTTGTTTTTTTCTCTGCTTTTTCTTGTGCAAGGATCCTATGAGTTTTGATGGATATGTATATATAAACAAAAAGATATATGCTAGCTTTTCTTCTATGACTATCCAAACTTTTCTATTAGGAATTGGCTAATCAAATTCAAGGAACTATGTTGCCTCTTTAACTGGTAAAAGGTTGTCCTATTATTCTAGAGAAATATTTTTTGACACTTTCTTCTTCTTCTTTTCTTCTAATCAATATCAAAGATACCTAATTTTCATAATGACATCCATTATCTTTGTATTTTATATTTCCTTGAAAAAGAGAGAAGAAAAGTAGTTGGGCCAAGCAACAAAAGGTGGAAAAGAAGATATTTATTGACTCAAAACTGTCATTCAAGACAATTGAATTGATGCTCAATCCATAATGTCTCTCATTTCAAGTCTCAGTGTCTGTCATCACAAAAACCACATACACACTTAGCTTATTGTTCTATACTCATTCATAGAATGCATAGAAATGAAGTTATGTGAAAACCTCATGAAAACAATGCTGCATCATTGTTTTGATTTTAGACTCAGCAGTGAAAAGAAATGCCTCCCAAAAGGAGGAAGTCAAAGCACAAGTAGAGCAGTTACAAATAAACTGAAGTGATTACTCAAATTTCATCACTATTGAATTTTAATGTGACCTTTATTTAAATGTTTATTTTTTTTACAGGGTAACATACTTAATTGCAGTTAGCAGGAATGCAACAAAATTGCATTTGATTGGGGGAAACATCAAATCCCAAGATATCTATTTTTTATTAGTGCAACAAAATTGTATGTGATTGGGGAACACATCAAATCAAAGATATCCGAATTTCATAAATACTTATCTTCATATCTGATATTTCCTTTGAAAAAACAAAGGAAAAGTAGTAGGGCTCATGAACCATGATGATGATTATTTCATGGAATTGTTGGATGCAAATATTATATTCTACTCAAAGACATACATTTCATGAAACTCTACATTATTTACTCTGGTCTTTTGTATCTCTTAACAAGTATATATGCCACTTAACATAGAGAGCATTCTTAGGAGAAATAATTATAGAATTAACCAAGCATGCTCAGTATTATCTGTTTTTTCTTTAAGTCTCCAAGATACAAGGATCAATGTTAGCTTAAATAATAGAATTTCATTAGAAAAACAGCAAGAACAAGCTAAGCTAGCACAAGATTGTTTCACTCAGACTCTTCTTCCAAGAAAACAAAAGTCAGAACTTTCGATGAAGTAGTATTTTGAAGCTCACACTCACCCAAGCTTATGACTTTCCAAACATAAACCAATCAATGAATGTTTACAATGAATTAGTAGGAAAATTAGAGATGACTTTTTGATGTGTAAATGGCACTATGATTCACTGTTTCTCTCAGAAGAGAATGCAGCAGCAAAACATTCCATTGCATTCTATCAATAAGCTTTTATTGATCCAAGTGTTGACTGTTTCGCTTTCAAGTTTCTTCCCTTTCCTTTTCTGCTATTGGTATCTTTTCTGTTTTCAGAATCTTTGATCTTCTCTGCTCAATCCTCAATGTATCTCCTGCAGGACTCAGGTTACACAAATACACAAATTAAAAACATTAAACACACACTTATCATTCTACAGCCTTACTTTTCTTTTAATTTTCTATAACTTTTTGTGAGAATGCATAATTATGCAGTTATGTGAAAATCTCATGATCACTATGTTGATCATTCTTCAATTATATCCCAAAAGATCAAATATTCTATGGCAAACTGCACATATCAGGATAAATAGACCATTGGAGTTACAAATCCAGCAAGCAGTTGAAGGCAAAAATCCCAACTTACTATTTGAGTTCTTGCCGATGATAAGGATAGAGACCGTGCAAGCAAATATGTCACCAAAATTCAGACAGCATGTTGGTTGGACAATGATACACCTGTTTAAAAACAAGACAAGGAAGAAATAATAATTATTACAGAAACCCTTTTCTCATAGTACTAGAAATAGATTATTGTAGGCATCCACAATTATGTTCATCTGATGAATCAATCTATGGTTAAAATAGATTATGCAGAAAATATATACTTGATCCTTTTATATTTACGCACCTTATGCTGTTCATCCTTTTACTATCCTACATGAATCTACCAACACAAAAGCTAACTCTGTGATCATAAAGGATTGGCAAACAAGGAAACACCATTTTATAACTAATTTCTTTCCACAGATCAAGCTATCATCTTATTCTGTCTCTAAGTAAAACAGCAAAAATATAGATGCAGAGAGGAATGTAGAAATATACGACCAACAAGTAACAGCAACAACTTTGTACTCTTTATATGTATCATTTTTAAAGAAATATGAGAGTTATCTAGTATTACAGATAGCAATGACTGTTTCTGAGAGTAAGAAAGGATATTTCTTTAATTAAAACTGTGAATTGAGAGCTTTCGTTAAATGAAAGAAAAGAATGCAAATTTTCCTATTAGTTAAACTTTTTAACTTGAAGGAAAAGGAAATTTATGTATTTGTGGAGTTAATTACCTGCTCAGAGAATTTGTTGGTCATCAACTAGAATGGTGGGGATGTGTTCAATTTTGGGCCAAACTTGTTGATGCTTGTTCTTGCACTCTTCTCCCAGCAAACCACACTTTCTAATTTTGAGTAGTAAGAGAGAGGAAGGTAGCTTTTCTCCTTCCATATACTTCAAACTCCCACAGTGTTGAATGTGTAATTGTTGGAGAGAGGTGAGGCGGTGAAGCTTGTTGCACTCCAATGTCTCCAGATTAGGAAAGAAGAATATCTCGAGAAAGGTAAGGGAGGGAAGGTGAAGCCTACGAATGTTTCGACAAGTATTTATCTCGAGAGTGTGTAAATTTGGGAGAAGAGTGTTCATGGGACTCGGCAATGCCTTCAACTTGTCGCAAGCTCGGAGATGGAGATGAGTCAAACTGGGTGCAGCTAGTCCTTCTCCTGTGAATGACACTAATTTGTCACAGTTTGGTGGCTCTGACATTGAAACTGATTTCAGATTCCGACACCCTTCAATGAAAAGAGTCTTTAGATTGGGAAAGGCATCCAACGACAGCGAGGTCAGTGAATTGCAGCTGCATTCTATTTGTAGCTCTACCAAATCATACTTGTGTTGTTCCTGGACTAATTCCAGTTCAAGGATACAGCACATGAACACACTGAGATTTGTATTTCTTGGAGGCAATGTAGATGGTTGGTGATGACCATGGACTTAAATGCATACTCCATTACAGGTCCACAACTCCTAGCTGATAAAGTATCCCCATCAAGTACCATCTCTCGATAGCTTCCTCTACGATCTCCCTCTATTGCCAGTTTGCGAACTTTGGAAACATCTAATGAGGTAGAAAGGATTCTCGTTAATACCTCATTAACCATATCTTCCCTCAGCATTGGACAATCTCTTATTAGAATCCTCTTAAGCTTCTGAGTCGGGCGAGTACCACTCCTCCCAACATGGCATATCCTGGAATTCCAATTCCTCAAGTGAGGGAAACGCTGCAATGGGTGACGAATGTTGATAGTCTTCATTCTTGTAAAACTCCATGCCAACACTTACCAGCTTACTAAAACCTTGAATGCGTAGCTTCTTAAGAGATGGCAGCAGTCCAAGCGATGGAAGCATGCAGCAATTGTTGCAAGACTCTAGAGATACTCTTGTCATTTTGTTGTATGAAGAATGCCCAACCCAATTTGGAAATATGGTACCCTTGTATTCCTTGATTATCAACTCTTTCAAACCATTGTGAGGTTGTAAGCTGTCAAGTATATCTCTTTGGGTTTGTGTGTTTGAAACCATATCATCACCTGCAGACCACTTCAAGTACAATTTGTCCATGAGATTCTTGTTTATCATCCTTGCATTCTCTGCTTCTTTCGCATCAACAATATTCTCCAACTTGTCAAGGTGCAGGGATCCATGAAGATTCAAGAGCCCTCCTAATTCCTGGGTTCTATTATCTTCATTCTTGCCCACAACGAAGTAATATAAAGTACGCAACTGTTTCAATTTGCTTATTCCTACAGGCATTTCTTCCAAAGAAGTTTCCCTAAGATCAAGATGCTGTAAATTCACAAGATTATGCATGTCATTGGGCAACATGGTCAGCTTAGTACATCCAAACAATATTAACGTTTGAAGATTATACAAGTTGCACAATGATTCTGGCAACCTCAATCTTAGTCCGAGAGAGATTCAAATAGCGTAGATGAATCAATTCACCTATTGAATCAGGTAGTACATCAAGTTTACTGAAGGATAAGACTCTCAAGTATTTAAACTTTGACACGGTGCTTTCCAAGCTTAGCAAATCTTCTAGATACAATGATGTCCTCAGAGATTCCATCTTCGCAATGGAATTAAAGACTTTTGAGATTGGATGATCTAAGCTTCCACGTTCAAAATTTGAGAAATGGCGAGTGAGAACCTTCTTCTCTTCTTGTTCTTCGCTAAGCTCTTCTATTCTACAATAGAAGTCTCCGGCAAGGAATATTGCCAAGTCATGCAAGAGATCATGCATCACAAAATAATCATCATCATCATCATCATCATCTTGAAGCTTTTTAAAAAATAACCTTGAAGTTAATTCTTCAAAACACTTGCAACCAACTTCTTCCAAACTATCTCCTTTGTTTGGTGGCCTTAAAAGATCTTGGGCCATCCACAATAAAATTAGTTCATCTTTCCCAAATTGATAATCTTTAGGAAACAACGAAGAATAAACAAAGCAACGCTTTAAATATGAAGGGAGTTGATAATAACTTACCAACAAAGCTGGAATAATCTTACTGTCATTTATAGAAAATCCCCAAATCTCACTCCTTAAGAATTTTTCCCATTCTTCAGCATCCTGCTTTCTGCACAAGCAACCAAGTGTTTCTGCTGCTAATGGCAAACCGTCACACTTCCTTGCAATCTTCTTGCCTATTCCTTCCAGTGTTGGGTTCCCATTGGATTCCGGAAAAGATGCATTGGCAGCAAACACAGACCAGCAATAGTCTTCTGATAATGGTTCGAGACAGTGAAGATGAAAATTTGTTTGAACTACTGAACCAACATTTGCCTCGCGAGTAGTTAGGAGAATAGTACTTCCCTTAGCCCCGTATCGAAAAGGGGCTAGAAAATCCTTCCATTAATGATGATCATCACTCCAAACATCATCTAAAACAATAAAGAACTTCTTTTTGGACAATTCTTCCTTCAAAGCATCTTGAATTGAATTGAAGCTTCCAAGATCATGAGTATCTTTACGGATCTCCTTGACAATATTCTTTGTAGTCTCCACAATATTGAAGTTTTCTGAAATGCAAGCCCATGCTTTCACATCAAATCCCTTCATCAAGTCTGCATTATTGTAAATCCATTGCGCCAGAGTAGTTTTACCAACCCCTCCCATGCCAACAATGGAGATCACAGACAAGTGATGCTCATTGTTCTCATTCAGCATCTCGACTAAGGCCTCCTGGTCATCCTTCCTGCCACACATATCCCCTCTAACAAGAGAAGTGGATGGTGTTTTCCACGAGAAGCTAGAAGTGGAAATCTTTTGCAGGCCAAGATAACCTTTGCGTTTCTCAAGATCTTCTATCCTTCTTACCACCCGTTCTATCTCATTCACCATGTGCCTATCTTCAGAATTCAGGAAGCCAGACAAGAAGGTGCGAACTCCCTTTTGAGTTGCAGCTTTGGTGCAGACGCGGTCCAGCAAGTCATCAGCAGTGTGAACAGCATCTCGGAGAGAGTTGAGCCAATCCTTGACTTCATAGTTTTCCAGTTGCTTCAGCTCTGCATCATCAACAAGATATCCAGCATTCGTCAGAGCACTCTTGAGCCTCTCAACCAAGTTGACAGAATCAGCAGAAATGAGCCTGTCCAGGACAACATTGATGAAACCAGACAGAAATGCTCCACCAACAAGTGCAGCAGCCATGATATGATCAAAACAACAGCAAAGTGGATGGATTTTCTGTGAAAGGTATGAGAACAATGGTTGCAGTTTAGTGAACTAGATCGAGTAGTTTTCTTATTCAAGTTACAAAAAAGTTGTCAGGCAAAGTCTGCGAGGTAACTTAAAATAATTTAATTTTCAAAGTAGTGGAGTTCCCACCCAGCTTTGCTTTAAATCGTCGTCCTTTTAAATTCTTATTTTTTTTGGTGTCTTTTTAATTCTTGTTTGAAACATTGTTAAATAGCAATATATATTTTAGAAAGGAACATTTTTCTTCACACCTTGGTAACAAAATAATTTAAGGTTTATAGACAATGGTTTGGCGGTCCATCTCTGGACACGACCCAAGACAATGGTTTGACGCCATAATTTGTTGGCAAAAAGACAAAGGCAATTGACTCAGGGTGGTTCTCCGTGTTAACATTAAAAAAATTATGTTAGTGGTGTGTCTTGCTGGCTCTTAATTATAACACTATACTTTTCATTTTTAATTGTTTTTTTGGAAGGTGCAATGTAATTGCATCAAACCTTTAACCATATCCTAACAAACTTTTGAAAGATGCAATATGATAGCAAGCCGTGGAAAGTTCCTACCAACTTTTGAAGGACCAATTGAATTGTAGTCTTTGTGGAAATTCTGTAATACAGTAAACATAATAATCATGATTCATGAGCTCTTTATCGCTCATAATAAAACGATCATTGTAAGATGTACCTCAATATAATTTTCTCAGGTAGGATTCTAAACATTGTAAAATGACTATTCACTCTAACAATGGTGGGAATAAATCAAAGATGTCAAAGGCATACTATGGATTATGGAAGCACCTAAACATAATATAAGCGCACTAACACTATGGCAATAGTTAATACCAGCAAAAAATGTGGCATCTGCATCTTCTATATGAGTATATTTTCATCTAAGAAACTTGTACCATGGTACACCCTATTATGACAGATAGAAGGCTTCAGCCTTCAGAACAAAACTGATCAAAATATGAAAAATAAAATTATTAGAGAAAGGGATAAGAGAAAAACATGATAATTTTTATACTGGTTCCATCTCCACCCTCCATCAAGAGGTCGGACTTTGCACTATATCAAATCTTCTTACAAATAGATGAAGAAGCCTCAAGGCTCAAAGAAACAAAGTTTAATCTAAGCTCTCAGAACAAAATTTCACATAAAATGATCAGTAGGATGCACTCTATCAGAAAATGAAGCTGCAACTGCTATACATTCTAATGTCATTATGAATTTTACAGCACAATCTAATGTCAGCCTCAGCAGTTAACTCAAAACTGTGTCTTAAAATTGGATTGGATTGTAATAACTAGCTTTCAACTAAAGTCTCTATGAGGATAACTCTAAAACTGAATGATGATCTGTAATTTCACATTGCTCTATCTCATAAGATTTCATGTGGATACAACTAAAACAGAATTTCTAGAGGGCCCGAAGATGAAATTCTGAAGTAAAATATTTTGTCAATTTACTTTGAGCTGGATTTTTTTAAAATATAAAAAATTGACAAAGATCCAAACAGAAAAAACAGAACTGCAGTTGCATGTGCTGATGATGTTCTAATATTGCATTGAACTTGTCAAATATTGTATCGTCACCACATTACATTTCATACTGGCCAAATAATGTCGGCCATAATGATCATACCATATATTACTATTATTTCTAAGCACTAATTAGTGGCTAACTTTTATATTTATTTTTATTAACTTTACACCGAAGCAAGTTAGAAATTTATATAACAGAGAGTATTCAACTATTCAAGCCAAGTACTATATATAGTATATTTTTCTTCACCATTTCGCTTTTCTACATACTAACACAATGCTCATATTGTCACTGTCACACAACAAAATAATGATCATGTCTCTCATAATATTTCTCCTGTGTATGGCTTCACAAACCTTGGCTGTGCATGTACCCTTGAGTTCAGAGACCGATAAGATTGCTTTGCTGGCCCTAAAGGATAAGCTTACCAATGGCGATCCTCATGCTCTCCCATCATGGAATGAGTCTCTCCATTTCTGTTCATGGGAGGGCGTTACATGCAGTCCCCAACACATGAGAGTCTCAGCCTTGCAATTACAAAATCAAGACTGGGGTGGCACTCTTGCACCATCCTTGGGAAATCTAACATTCCTCAAGGAGATCAATCTTACCAACATCAACTTGCATGGTGAGATTCCAAGAGAAGTTGGTCGTTTAAAGAGGTTACATATTCTTGACTTGAGGCAAAATAATCTTAAAGGTCAAATTCCTATGGAGATGATAAATTGTTCAAGACTTGAAGTAATTGCATTGTATTACAATGATAGTTTTAGGAAATAGTTTGAAGTTGGTTTAGTGTGTTAGTTTAGACATTTGAAGAGTAGAAGATTTAGATTGGTTGAAGAAATTTGATAGTTTTATTAATG
>JASCZI010152650.1:1489-11984 GCA_036250425.1 Stylosanthes scabra | reverse complement strand
CCATCTATATATAGGTGTACAAAAGAGATAAAAAATGAATTACAATTGCATTGGAATTAAAATCCCAAATCTGCCAAGTCAAGGAGTTTCCCACGCCTAGACTTTGCTGTCTACACCTAGGCGTGGGACTCTGAAGTGTGACTTGGCTCTGCAATGCTCTAAATAATGCTTCCCATGCCTAGACTTCTTCTCTAGCGCCTAGGTGTGGGCTTTTGGATCACACTGGGGCTTGGGCATGGCTCTGGACGCCTATACTTGAGCTTCAGAATGCTTGGTCTGGACGTCTAGGCGTGGGCTTTGAGTGCCCTTGAGGTGCTTGAGGCTGATGTCCACGCCTAGGCATTGATGTCCACGCCTAGGCGTGGATGATTTGGCCCTGAGAAGTGACTTTGGACGCCTAGGCGTGGGGGCTCTGACAGAATGCTCCAAATTCCTCTTTTCTTGCTCCTCAAGCTTCCTTTCTTCATTTTTCCTATAAATAATCAACAAAATACTCAAAGTACCGGTGTTTCTTCACAATTAAACATGTTCAAACAATTATAATTATTTTTACCAATTTTAGCATGAATCTAAGCAAGTTAGGTGAAGAATACAATATGAATTAGGAGGTTTTATCTATAATGATGCTCATGCATGAATTGTAAGTGTTGTGCTGTGGTGTTGGCTATAACATGAGATTCCGCAATTGTGGTACTTTTCTATATTTCAATAGATGGTTCAACATCACCTTGCAAGCCGTTGCTCTGTATTAACTATTATTTGGGAGTGTAATATACGTAATTACGTATGACACAATTAAGTGGCAAACTTCTTGGTAAATAAATCCGGGTCTATTCAGTGGAGTGTAATATACGTATGATACAATTAATGGGAGCAACACAGTATTTTAAAAAGATTAATAACAAAGAATATTAATATATCCTCCTGATTAACAAGATTAAAGTAATTTTATATGTATATGGATGATAATAAAGCCAAAAGGCGTATTATGGATGGATTCGTGCACTTGACACCACGCGATGAAGGGAACAATTTATCATTTAGGTTAATATTTGGTCAACAAATTCTTAAATTTTTATACTACAAACAAATTTGTCTTAAAATATTGATAAAGAGGTATTAACTTAGTAACATTTTTCATATATATAACAAAAATAATAATAAAATTTTTCATTCAGTTAATAATTTCTATAAGTAATAAAAATTAAGTCATTGATTTTGTCATTTAAAAAATTAACTAATCTATTTAAATATATATTTTTTAATTTATTGATGAGTTAAAATTTAAAATAACTCCTGAAATTTAAATTGGAATTTAAATCAGTCCACCAAATATATAATTACTCAAAATGATCCTCTAAATTTGAGATCGTAATTCATATTGGCCCATAATCAAACTAAATTTCGAGTCAATGTGAGTTATAATGTCAAATTTAGGGATATTTTGAATAATTATAAATTTAATGGCCAATTTGGTGTTCAAACTCAAATTTTTTATAAAACTATTTTAAGTTTTACCTTCTACGTCCTCTCACTTGTCTGATTATCAAACTAAAACAACTCCAAATGGATCAATCCCTACATCAAGAGACCAGGACATAAGAAAATCTCAAGACATAATTAGAATTTTGAATCAGAATGAGCAGAATGAGAAATTGAGTTTTTTGGAGGATTTATACTTACAGTTATATCTTCGTCCTCGGCCCGAATCTTCTCTTTCAGATTGTCTCCGCACCACCGTTGTATCCATGGAGGCGGGGCATTCGGGTCGTTCAAGCTCTTGCCTTCGTACCTTTCCTCGAAATATATGATCTGCAGAACGAAGTGGCAGCCCTTCACAGCTTGACTACCTTTTTCTTGGTACTCTTTAATTCCTTTAATCAGGAAAGAGTTGACATGATGGGCCTAATTCCTTCCCTTTGTGTTATCAATATCTCTTATAACCGGAAGATGTATGGGGCTAATGTAGTGACTGGATGTAGGCAAAAGAAAGGCCTTCTAGATGAACAATCTTTTGAAGGTCCTCTTTCCCAATTCAGTTCCGATCGGACACTCCTTCACCATGTTCTGTACAAAGGTCAATGACTTTCCTTTGAACAGTTTGAGGGCTTCCTTCTCCTCATCATTAAGCTTGTCTTCGAGATTCTTTTGTTTCTTCTCAAACAGTTCACCTACAACATGAGTTGAGCAGAATTGATATGGATGGTTGAGCAGAATGTAAATAAATATGGAAGGAAAAAGGATACGAATTAAGACTAACCATTGTAGTTCAAACCAAAGGCATGGCCCACCTTCTCGGAGGTAATCAGAAATTCACCAACACCTCTGCTAATTTTGTTGGTGAAAACGTCGTAGCTCCACACAAGTTCATTCAATATCTTATGGTTGATGTAGTCATTTGGGAGGTGTTGAAATGCTCCCAAACCCATCTCATCAACTAGAGCTTTCTTGTCATCGGAGAGTTTGTCATATATTGCCCTGAACTTCATCGGAGTGCATCTTGAGTCACTCTGCTTCTGCGGATTAAGGAAAGAATTCGGTTAGAGGAATGTTTGGCATGAATTTATGGAAAGATAAAAACTCAACAATCATATATCTTACCTCAGGTCTCTTTACTGTTCTAGTCTCCTTAATAGTTGATTTTGCCTTTGCCTTCCCCTTCGCCTCTGTTGTAGGACTTTTGTTTATCCTTCGCCCTCGCCTTACCCTTTGCCCTCCCCTTCGCCTCTGTTGTAGGACTTGGTTTTTCCTTCGCCCCCCCTTCCCTTTGCCTTCCCCTTCGCCTCTGTTGTAGGGCTTGGTTTTTCCTTTGCCCTCCCTTACCCTTTGCTATATGTTTGTGGATCACTTTCTTTGTATTCATTCTGTTCAACAAACCAAAACTGAGTAGAATCAGAAATTACAATGCAAATCCTTTTTTTTAGCAGAATAGTCTAATCAAACAGAGCAAATTTTGACTAGATTTTGGAAATTAATTCTCCAGATTCTTAATTGATCATATAACTCATTATTTGATGATCTCAAAATCCCAAATAGGTAATGCAAGTCTGTTACGAGCAGAATTTAAAAAGAATTGAGCATATTCCAAAGCAAGTGATCAATAACCTTCCAATGATCTTAAAAAACTCATATTCAAACTATAATAAGGATACATGTCCATTTATAAGCAGAATTTTCAGACCAATGTGAGCAGAATACAACCTCTTGCCATTTATTATTCAAGTATCACAAATGCTCTTATCCAAAACCAAATTAATCATGCAAGTCAATTTTTTGAGCTAAATTTTTTAGCCAACTTGAGCAGAACTTAGTTGGTTACCAATTAGAGCACAAATTCAAAATGATTGAGCAGAATTATTTGCTCAAATTGAGCAAAACATAATTGGTTACTAATTAGAGCACAAATTCAAAATGATTTGAGCAGAATTTGTTCATGAATAAATCAGAATCAAAGTACATCATTACATATTAAAACATCTAAGAGAATTAACCATTCAATTAAGCATGCAAGTTCAAATTTGAGCACCTATTTATTTTAGAGTTAGCAGAATCCAAAATTCAGTTTCATTCCAAAATACAAATGCAAGTCCATTTTGGTACAAGAAATTAGAATGCTAGAGCATTTTTAAACTAAATTTTTATGAGCAGAATGCAATACAACTTACGATTAAACATTTTTAGATCTGAATCACCGAGACCCAGAACAGAATAAGAATGCAAACAAATATGAGAAGAATTTTGACGAAATTGAGCAGGAACCTAAAACAAATGAACCTTAATAAACAGTTTCAAAAACAAATATGAGCAGAAAAGCACAAATCAACGTACAAGCAGAATTCTGCTTACAGTTTCAAAAACCTTTGTATACTCCGAACCTTTGCCCCAAAAAAACCTTAAAGCCATTAACAGATACTGCAGCCAAATCGAAAGCAACAACTGTGACAACATAGAATTATGAACCCGCCCCTAAGAGGTATTTGTTGAATTAAATAGTTACCCTACAATTCTATCTAATGACACCACCACCCCAATTTTTATACTTAGTCTAATTTCAATTTGACCCCTAACCAAACACTACCCCACTATCTGATCTCCCTTTCCCCAAATCATATGACACACATTAACCCAACTAAACCCTAGCAGACACAACTCACACACACGAAACAGACGAGAGGAGGAAGGAGAACGATGGCGCCGGCGAAGGAAGGAAGTGTCGTCGCCGCCGTCGCCGAAAAAAAAAGAGAGAAAGAACCGAAACGGAGAGAGAGAGAGAGAGGGGGGAGAGAGAACCGAGGGAGAGCTCGAGGAAGAAGGAAGCATCCTCGCCGCCGTCCGTCGTTCTCCATCACGAATGCCACCGTCGCCGTTGAATAGGAATCCACCACCATCGAAACCATTACCACCGTCATCTTCGAAGCTCTTCTCACCGTCATTCATGGAGGAAGCCGTCGTGCTTCTTGCCGTCACGGAGAAGAGGAAGCAACGAAGATGATGCATGTTCTGTCACCGTTGTCACTAAACCGAGCCGCCGTTGATGGTGTTAGTTGCAGCCACCATCCTCGTCGGTGCTTCTCTTGCGCCGCCGCCACCGATTCTGTCACCACCAAGACTCGCCGCTGCTGCTAATAAGGTTGCAGATCGGTGAAGTCCACATGGAAGAGGAAGAATGAGTAGCTCCACTGCTACCAAACCATGGCTGCTACTGCAGGTTGCGCCGCCGCGCCTTGGTCGTTGGAAACGGTATCGTGTATCCCAAATCCGTTTCTGGTAAGGTTGTCCTTGCTTTTAGTTATGTTCCTTTGGCTTTTCTAGTGCGGTGTTGATAATGCATGTTATTAACAGCCGTCATCGTAGAGTTTCCGACCGCTGTCACCACTGCATGTGGCTGTCTGAGTTCCTGCTAATAACTCAAGCCCCACCGCTGCCCATCTTGGTTCAGATTCAGCCCTGTCGTAATATTCAGTTTAAACCGCGGGTAAGCATTAGTGTTGGCGTAGTAATGTAGTTAAGTGTTGCTGTTGGTTGCTGCCTTGGTCATAATATAGCTTATCCTGTCTATGTCTAACCTTAATTAGGAACCATTCTTGCTGTTCCGGGCCACTGCCGTCCTTGCGGGAGCTGCTGCCGCTCTATTCAATTGCTCCTCCTAGAGGACAAGTTATATTGCGATAGATGCTAAGCGGGGATGTTGTTGCCGTTGGAGCTTACGGTTAGGAGCTTACGGTTATGTTTCAGAGTTAGTTAAAAGAGGTAGGGGTAAAAGACTTTAACTGTGAATACTTGACAAGTTTAGTGAGTTGTTGCAAATGAGTAAATGCTTGTTGTTGTATGTGTTGTTGATTGGGTGTCTGGTTGGGTGACTTAACTGGTTTCCTAAAATGTGATTGAGGTTTTGAAATCACTTGTCAATCTAGTGTGGTTTTGTTTTAAAAAGAAGGGTTAAAGATGGTTTTGGGTGTGGGAGAATACTGGTTTGAATCCTTGGATTTTAAATGAAAATGATGGTTGAAATGGGGATGGGTTGCAAGTGAATTTTGAATGAACCATGTGCCAAATTGTGTTTGTTAGAAATGAACTGTGTTACTAGATTTTTATGATTGATGATGTTAATGAATGGTATATGAAGTGCTGCGATGATAATGACGAGTGAAAGGGAGACGGTGAAGGGTAGTGTGGAATGTGGGTCCTCAATCTTGGGTAATTGAATGAAATTGGAAAGAGATTTGGCAAAGTTCTTTACAAAAATGGTTTCTAATTGTTGAAGTTGAATCTTGGCACATATTTGATGAAAGGTTTTTAAACGGGGTTGAGACTTTTAAAGAATGGTTCCTTCAGTGAAGGAATCGATTCGTGCCTAGGGAGAATCGATTCCCATGACTCTGAACTTAATGAAAACGTGATTTTGGGACCTCAGAGTCGATTCTCCCATTACCCGAATCGATTCAAAGTTGCACAGAGAGCAAGAGACCTGTTTTAACGTTGTATGAATTGATCTGTATAACGAATCGATTCGTGTGAGGCACAAATCGATTCAGTTTTAATAGAAACAATTTCCAAAGTTTTCAGAGTGGGTAGAATCGACTCGAGGATCCCTCGAATCGATTCATACCCCTCCAGAGACGAGATCTCTCTGCCAGGACTTCAGGAATTGATTCTAGTCCCAAATATTTCAAGAATTGGTATTTCAAATTAACGGTTTGGTTTTAAAGCAAAGTTCTATACCCATATTCCAACTACGCCTTACTTGAATACTAAAGTTATATATAAAAGAGTGAAATGGTTGCCCTTAAGTGGAAGACATCACCGGAGTGATATATACGTGAGTCGAAGTGACAGTGGGGGCCTGCGGGCTAACATCCCGGCTTACGACAATAGCGGGCTATCGGGCGTAGTACACGACAGGGGGTCTTCGGACTAACGTCCCGGTGTACGGGCGTTATATACGCAATAAGGAGGAAATTCCCAATTATATATATGAGAAAGAAAGAACATAGATGTTCGGGGCAATGAGCCTGTTGTCCTCGAAGAAGTGCGTCCGATAGTAGTCTAGGACTAGTACTGGACCGGTCGGGTTGGCTAAAATAACCGACTGGGTGAGCTCTTCTTAGCCATAGGATCAGGCATGCATCATCTGCATTTGTTTGCTTTGTTTGAGTGTGAATTGCATTGGTGTGCTTATTTGTTATCTGCTGTTTGTTATACTTGTTTGTATGTGCTTGATTTGCTTGAATTGTGTGTGTTTGTGTGAACTAGATGATGAGTGGGTTATGTGAACTGCTGAAATGGTGGTTGCAAGTCCCTTGTGTCGAGTTTTTGGTGTTTTAGAGTTTAAAGTGGTTTTCTTTACAAGGTTTTGCAGAAAATTGGCTTATGAACTAAGGAAAGATTTCTATTGATTTTTGAAACGGTTTCCGAAAATGGTTTCACTTAAAATACATGCTTTCTGAGAAGTATTTATCTACTTGCGTGCTAACCTGCTACTTTGACAGTATTCCATAAAGGTAAGAACGTGGAGTTTTTGTTCTCACCCCCTACAGTGGCAGGTACCCGACGCTTAGGGCGATGGTTGGAGTTGGTACATGGAGTATGTAGGCGTGGCGTCCTCTATGTGGTTTTAAAAGTGTTGTTATCCCTCGCTAGTTATGTATAGGGTCCTAAGAGGGATAAATATGTATTTAGAATATCTAATGGTGGTTATTATTATGTAATACAGATATTTGTATAAATATATGTTTGGTTGGCTAGTTGTTGAACTGAAACAGGTAAATAGCAAGGATTGGTAATGTTCTAAATACAGAGGAGACTCTGTCGAATTTTCGGTAGAAATATCACGTGTTTAATAGAGGCTCAATATTAAACAATTATAGTATTAAATTGAAGGTTTTGAAAAGGTCTGTAACTCCTGGTTATTGGCACGGTCGCGAGGTGCTAATTCCTAGGGTGTTATAACAACGAACTCACATTGAGCAGAATTCAGTATATTACCTTTTTTCCTCTTCGATTGATGGGTTTGTGAGGTTTTTCTGTTTGTGATTCTGCTCAAATGGGGATCTCAAAACCAAAACGAAGCTCCAGTTCTTCTTTGTTTGTGTAGAGGAAACGATGGTGATTTTGATTTTGGTTAGATGATTCTTTGGTTAGATGTTTCCTTTTAGGATTTGTGTCGTTTTTTAGAAAGAGGCGGTTACAAATTTTGCTAGTATAGTGGGAGGGAGAGATGTGAAGCAAAGAGGTTTTTCGCAATCGTGGACGGTTTTCCACGTGTTTGAAGGAGGCTAGGTGTTTTTGATGTGCACTACACGCGCCTTGGTTGGGAGAGGGTAAATTTTGTATGTATTATATGTTTGTGTGTGCATATAGCAAAATTGTTTAAAAAAATAAATGCTATTAGGGAAATCCATTAATGAAAATTGGTTACTCCTTTGGTTACTGAAAGCAAGGAAATTCACATGACAAAAGAAAAATTCATAATTTCCTTCCATTTAAAGGGTACTGAATGTTTACCCAAAAAAAAAAAGTTTACTGAATACAAAAATAAAGGGATACTGAATACAAAAAAAAATATTAAATTAATTCATAGTTCATATAGTTTTATAAAATTTTCAATTAGATTCTAATACTTTTTTCTTTTCAATTAGGTCCTATATTATTTTAAATTTTGTAATTAGGTCCCTATCGTGACGAAAACGCTAAAATTAACGAAAAATTTGATCTCTAAATTGAAGATATTACAAAAATTAACGACTAACTCACTAAATATGACATTTCTCTCTATTTTAAAATGATAATTTAACATTCCTTCTCTTCTTTAACATAATTTAAGTTTCCTAAAATATGCGAGTTGGCTGCGGATTCCACAGTCCCAACATTTTGTGGGAGTAAGGTTAGCCATCTTAAAAATAACTATGATTTGGCCCCTGCCTGTTAAAACTTATAATTAAAAATTTATCCCTCTGTTTTTGCTTTTTACATATTTTTTCTCTTCCCTTCTTACACATTGTTTCGAAGAGACAAGAGAGAGAGCTAGGGTTCTTTCTGCATTCAGAATTCGAACCTCCGTCGTCGCCTCTGCCCCGGCGCTGATGATCGTTCTCTGCTCCTTTTCTTGCGTTGTCGTTGGCTCTTCACTCCTCCCCGTGTTTTGTCTCCAAATCCTTGCTGGGTGGTGTCACTGTGTCTCACTGTCGTGTCTGCTCGAAGTTGAAACTCCATCTTCTCCGCTCTGGACTCGCTGTCTCTAGCTCTCGGTACTTCGCCTCTGCCCCCGTGAACTATTCAGGTTCCATTTTACTGTATTTTATTTTATTGTTTTTCTATGAATTTTTTTGTTGAATTTGGATGTTCATGTTTTGCTTGGATTTAGCAATTCTCTTCGAAAATTTTGATAATTTCCCATTTTAGTTTGTTACATTATTATGATTAAAATGGACATATGAAAGCTGTATCTAAATTTAACTAATCTCCATTATTTTGGGTAGATAACAATGAATCCCAAGTGTTTGGATCAATCAATCCAAGTTTCCTTCCATCTTCAATTTCCAGTTAGGGAAAAACAAAACAATGCAAAACTGATATACAAGAGCTATTGACCTTTGGCCTATTGGTTGTGTATTGATGATGAACTATTGTTGATGAATAGCCTTGCTAATTTTGCATGACATGGAAATGAATGCTTCGTTTGTTGTTTCAACTTCCAATAGGCAAGTCTATACTCTATAACTACTTTGAATATCAATGCCTAGTTCAACAAGGGAATCGAAAGTAATAGCAAACCATGTGATAGAAGCTTAAAATTTCTAATGAATTTAACAGTGAGTCGGAAAACACATAAATTCCATGAAATATTAATCAGAACTAAATAAATCAGAGTGAAAATTGTTGTTGATTTGCACCTGAATTTCATGCTCTTCATCTACCATTATTCAATAATTTATCTAAACTTATGTTTTTGGTGGCTCAGGGAGAAGATATCAAGAAGGAAACATTCTGATATCATAAGATTATTATTTTGAGCGATTCTGATGTAGATGGTGCCCCACATACGAAAGCTGCTGCGGACCTTTTTCTTTAGATATCAAGTAAATTTTTAAGGAATGCATGCAAAACCGTTCAGCTCAGAAGAATAAAACCCTTCCTTGTTTCTTCATTGGAGAGAGCTTGTTTATTTATTGCAAAGAGCTTTGTTTGATTCTTGATTTGAAGATTTTCTGCAACCTTCTTTTGCATCGTTATTGTTCGTTGTTCTCTGCGTTGTTTATGTGAGGTATGTTCATTTTTAAATTCTGCAACGTTCTTAGATTTGATTTTCATTTTCGTCTTCTTCTTCTGTTTTTAAATTTCTGTTTTCACTATTGTTGTTAGATTTCATTTTGATTTGCGTGATCTCAAGAAGAAGAAGAAGAAAGGAAAGAAGGAAGGGAAGAAGAAGAAGATTTTATTGTTTTTTATTTCAGTGTAGTATAGCTTTGTATTTGTGTACAATTAAGCTGTAAATGCTGCAGACATGGAAGAAGGAAGGAAGGAAGGTAAGAAGAAGAAGGAGGAGGAGGAGAGAGGAAGGAAGGAAGGGAGGGAGGGAAGAAGAAGAAGAAGATGATGATAATGATTTTATTTCTGTACATTATTGTTTTTTATTTCGGTGCAATATAGCTTTATATTTGTGTACATTATTGTTTTTTATTTCGGTGTAGTATAGTTTTATATTTGAGTACATTTTACAGCAACAACAACAACAACAACAAAGACGAAGAAGAAATTGCAAACATGAATGCAGAAAAAGACAAAGAAGTTGCATACATGAAAGAAGAAGAAGAAGAAGAAGAAGAAGAAGACGACTACGACGACGATGGCAGAAGAAGATGATGACGATGATGATGACAACAAAGGAGAAAGAAGAAGTCGACGATGACGAAGGCGGAGGAGAAGAAGAAGACATTCATGAAGAGTGCGTGTATCACGCTCTTTTTGGTTGAGAATGGTACTGTTGTTACAAGTT
>JASCZI010152649.1:0-13441 GCA_036250425.1 Stylosanthes scabra | reverse complement strand
ATGAAAGTTGTAAGAAGCAGAATAGAAACAATGTCATTTAGATTATAAACAGTTTGGAAAGAAATTGAGTTGAGTTTGTAAAACTATGGCTTTATATTAGATGTTCGGGATGAATAAAAGAAGAGTTCGGTTATCATTGTTATATTCATTTTCAAGTAAAAGAGTACGACTAGATTTGAAGTATGGAATAGGTTCAGAATATACCTCCCTTTTAGTGGGGTTTGGGGAGTTCGTGCCTAGCTTGCTAGGTTGTTGAGTGATAGCTTGGTTATGTTTGCAAGAAAACAGGAGGAGTTAATTGATTTAAGAGGGACGACCTATATGCGAGACTTGTGGTGGCCATAGCCCCTTGACGTCAACTGTCTTTAACTCAAGAGGAATAGTTGTACAATAATAGATAATAAGGTATAGACGGCGGGGAGTTGAAATTTGAATTTTTAAGAGTATAGAAAAGAACATTGTAAAGCATTGTAATGAGATTAGAAATCATGTTAACTGAAAAATAGAACTTAAGGCCGAGCTCTTAGTTAGCAAGGCCGAGCTGTTAACTTTCGTAAAAGAGATCAGAAATCATAATATCATGCATAAAAGAGATCGAAAATCATGTTAACTGAAAAATAGAACTTAAGGCCGATCTCTTTTTCAGAGAGGCCAACGAGTTGTATACTTTCGTAAAAGAGGTCGGAAATCATAATAACATGCATAAAAGAGATCGGAAATTATGTTAACTGAAAAATAGAACTTAAGGCCGAGCCCTTAGTTAGAGAGGCCAACGTGCTGTATACTTTCGTAAAAGAGGTCGGAAATCATAATATGCATAAAAGACATCGGAAATTATGTTAACTGAAAAGCAGAACTTAAGGTCGAGCTCTTAGTTAGAGAGGCCGAGCTGTATACTTTTGTAAAAGAGATCAGAAATCATAATATCATGCATAAAAGAGATCGGAAATCATGTTAACTGAAAAATAGAACTTAAGGTCAAGCTCTTAATGAGCATGGCTGAGGTGTCCAATATGTTTGTTAAGTTGTTTAACATGTTTTCCAAGTTGTTTAACATGTTTCTGTGTTGAAAACTAACATAACCAAGATGTTTACCTTGTTTTAGTTTGTTAGAAGAAAAAGTAAATAACAACAGGAAGTAGTAAATAGCAGATGTGATTATCGGTTACTCCGTAAAATCAAGAAAGTGCAACAAAATAGAACATAATTGATTATGAATGAATTGTTTAGTATAACAGTGAAGTCCAAATATTTAGGGCAGATGAGCAGTTACAAATATGAATGCAGAAAAATTAGGAGAGAAAAACAACATGAATTATAACAGTTTTTAAGGATGGTGGTTATTGCGGTTTTGCTTTTTGAAACTTGTCGAGCTATTTTAGTATAAGACTGAGCTGTTTTAGCACTTGGTCGGGTTGTTTAGTATTTGGCCGGACTGTCTGTTTTAGTACTCGGCCGGGCTGTTTTAGCATTTGGCAGAGCTGTTTAGTACTCGAGTTGGGTTGTTTTATATGTTTTAATTTATTAAAAGAAAAAGTACGCGACAACAGAGAGCAGTAAAACAGATAATAGTGGTCAACAGCTATTCCTTAAAGATAGGAAAGTGCAACAGAAAAGAATAGATCATGGATGAGCTGTTCAGTATAACAGTTATCAAGTCCTAAATTTTAGGGTGGATTTTAACTAAGTTGTTTGGTATTTTTGTTTAGTATAATAGAAATTTAAAAATTAAAAGATTGGAATTGAGATAAAGTTGTTGAGCAGTTACACATAAGAAAGCATAAAAATAATGCAGAAAAAGAGCATGAATCGTAGCATTTTATGAGAGCGGCGGATTGTTTAAGTATTGTAACAAGCATAATCCGTATTCTTTTATAAGTAAACGTGATACTTGTTACCTCTTCTTTTTGTTAACTGCAATGTAGATAGTAGATGACAGAATTCCCAAAAGATACTTTGATGGCTCGGTGAAGCAGAAATCGGATTCAGCCTCATGGTTAGTAGCAGGGTGGTTGACTTCTTCCCTTCAAAAAGAGATCAGCGCAGATTATAAGGAGGTCACCAAGGCAAGCGGTTAAGTGCTGCTCGGTGTGACTCCATTGTTAACTCATCACCATACTTTTAGCTCCTGAAAAAAAGAAGAAAAGCAAGGAAAAAACAAGACAGAAATGTGGGGAGTGAAACTTAATATTTGAGTAGTATTAGGTGTATTTTATGAATTTTTTGGTGGTAATGTGAAAAATAATTTTCATGGGAGTGAAACTTAATATTAGACTCTGAAAAAGAAAATTTTTATGGTTCTCATATGAATAAATAGAAAAAGGTAAGCATACTGGATGCTGCATACGATGCAAGTAGATGCAAGTAAAGTATGCTTCACTTGTCACAAAAAGAAAAAAAAAAGTAAAGTACGCTTCGTTCTATTATTCAGTCGTGTGTGTGGTTTGAGAGCTAGTCAATTAAGAGAATGCACCTTTTTACCTAGGTCATTTATGTCCTTTTCTACTTCAATAGAAGACAAAAAATAATAGGCAAATTGTGATCTTACGGAATACGGTATACTGTCTTTCTTAGCTACCATACTAGATAATCTTCCTATAAGATTAATTGATATTTTGTTGCCAACTCTACAAAGCTATTCTTACATACTCTCAAAAATACTCATAGCACTTCTTAGCTTTTTGAATTATCAAAACAAAACTATGGCTCCTATTTTTTAAGAGCAAGAGCAATTGACCAAAATTTTTTACGAAACTCATCCTTTATACAGCAACAAATGCAAAAGATCAGAATGCTATTCACATTATTTCCATTATTCTAATACAAAGCTTTTTAATTAAAGTATAAGATTCTTACCATCTTGATTAACTATCTGTTTCGCTCAAATTTTCTCGACTGAGTCGAAGAAAAGAGCTTGTACCTTAATCTCTTTCAAAGAGCGGAATACGACCCGTTTCAAGTAGGTGTGATTCGACACTTTTATAAGTCAAGCAAAGTATTGTGAACTTGTGATGCACTATTTAAGACCAGTTTGAAAATTTTTAAGTTCAAAAACACGATTTCGTTGTAGTTAGTCCAAACCGGTAAATGACAATGATCAAATTTAATATAAGAATGTCACAATTCAACCAAAACCGATAGTATTAAATCCCGAGTCGTTCTCTCTATGAATTGAACAAATGATTGCTATTGGCTATGAGTGAAAAGGTTGTTTGATTGAGTTTACTAATTAATGATTGGGAAAAATATAAATGAGCAAGTATGCAAAATGCTAAATTGCAAGTAATTAAAATCTAACTAGAACTATATAATCAAAGACTAAATAACTAACAACTAACAACAAGCACTTGCAATAATTCGATTAATAACTAATTCAAACCAGCAATAAATAAAATTAAGATAAGCTAACAATTACTCAAAGCAAGTAAAAAAATTAAATTCAAATTCTAAGAAGATCTTGATTAGGGTTGAGAGTTAAGTCACGATCCTTCTCAGTAACTAAAATCTAAAGCAATATTCAAGAGCAAACCAATTAGTTAACCTCTAAGAATTGAGGAATGTCAATTGGCTTTAATTAACCCCAATCACAAGTCCTAATCCACTTACTAATTGAGTTTAGTAAATGTTAACATTAGTGAAAACAAGATGAATTAAATAGCCTTCAATCACCAATCAAGTAACACAATTGTGACTAAAGTAACTAAACATCTCGACCCAAAACTTAGAATAAAAATCTACTCCATAGCTAGTTCAAACAATTCAACAAACATTTGTTGTGCATAAATGCTAAATATCATAAATTGCAATAATAATAAAACCTAATAATACCCAATGCAAAATATCAACAACAACAACTCTTATTAACATAAATATAACATAAAAACTAGCATTCATTCATAAATATCAAATATAATTCAAGGTTCACTACACTAATATATGTGTTCATAACATAAAGTGGAAATATCAAATAAAAGAGAAATGACAAAAAAATAGAGTAGTAATGAGTCTTAACTAACAACTACAATCAAGAAATAAAGAGAAATTTAAGATTGAAACCCTAAATTCTAGAGAGAAGTTAGAGCTTCTCTCTCTAGAATATGAACACTAAAAACCCTAAGAGAGCAAACTAAAACTAATGAGTGTGAATATGAGTGAATGAATATGTGATGTTGTTGTATCTTCTCTATGTTCTATGTCATGCTTCTTCCCTTCAACTCTTGGCCTCTAGTGTTTGGTGCATTTTTAGAAGCCTACACAAATACATATGATGAGACATGTTTCTTTAAACAAGTAGATGGCATTGCACTTGAGAAGCATTTTGCAAGCAAGAAAACCTTGCTTATACAAGAAAAGTTATTAAAGCAAGAACCCCATATGAGCGAGAAAAACGTGCTCGAGCCAGATTCCAGACAACTACATTTTCGAATTACTTCCCTAATTCATTTCTTTACTCCAAGTTTCTTTTTCAATCTTTTGACGCCGTTGGCACACTCTAACTTTGAAACAGTTAAACAAAATTCATCACGACATCAAATGGCATAAAAGGAGATTAAGAAGTTAACAATTATAAGAGCAAAAAGCATGTTTTCACATACAACTTTACCGAAAGCAAAAATTCGAAAAGCTCAACTCATTAGGCCAAAATTGTGTGAATTAATTGATAAACTTCATACTTTTAACGCAATTTTAAATGATCAAATGTAGTTTATCAACTTGCAATAAAAAACAGAAACTTTATTGATTGTGAATATCAATCGAATTACAAAGAATGGTAAAGCAATAAGAATGACAATGGTTGAACTATATAATGACAGATAAACAAACTACACTAAGCAAAATTGAAAGGACTTAATTGAAATAACACGAATGGAAATGACATGAGCTTAAAAGAAAGCATGAAAAGAAACAAAGAAGACTAGAATTGAAATGAACAAAAAGGGAAATGTGACACTCCCAATACTCACATGCTGTACTTGCACTCCATTACTTCCTTGTCGTCTAAGGAGACTTGAAATTTCTTTAGAATTTTTTGTGGTAGTGAGAAGCTGAAGAAAAGCACCAATGATTTGCAGCGGTTATCTTTTAGATAAGATCAAGTCATTTCATTCGACTATTCACTTCCCTTTAAATTTCGCCAAGTGTGGATACTTCCATTCCCTTCGACACGCTTAACTTGGATCCAAGCAGATAAGTACGTGCTAGTCGTTTCTATCACCATAAGATTTTTACCAAGTATGAACTTTTTCACAATTCGCGACAAACTAGGCCTTTGCCCAAACTTTTCGACTTACGGTTTTATTGTGTTATGCTAAAACGTTTAAACTGCACTTCCTCGCTTGTCGAAATATATTCCTATGACTATCTTTAGTCGAAACCCATTTTTGCTTCAACACTTAATCAGAAAAATGGTTTCCGTCTAACACCAAGAAGAAATTTTAAGTGAACAATATATTTTTTGTTTTAATCTTATGTTGAATCAACACTAATTAAAATGTTTCAAGTGTTTCATAATTTATGATAATTTAATAATTTTTGCTCGTTGATATTAATATGTATATATTAGAAGAGTATAGATAGATACGAAGATATATAAATTAAAGAGTAAAGTACTATTTTGGTTCATAACGTTTAGGGTAAATTCTATTTTAGTCTCTAATGTTTAAAACGTTCTACTTTAGTTCCAAAAAGTTTAAATTGCACTCAATCAAGTCCTACCGTTAAAAATTGCATGGGAATATAGGTAGTGTTTGATTTTGAGTATTGAGACAGAGACTGGGAATCAGTATTGTGTTTGATGGACATGGACTGGAACTAAAATTTTAGTCTCAGTCTCCAAAATTTTAGTATTTTCAGTACCTACAGATAGTGGGGACTGAGGGACTAAGAACTGAGACTGAAACTTTTAAATTTTTTTTACTCAAATACTTCCACTCAACATTAAAGTTTTAAATACTAACATTTGTATTTTCTATATCAACTTAATTTAATCTCCATCTCTTAGTCTCTGTCTCCTAGTAAATTTTAGACCAAACACAATAACAAATTCAATTCAGTCTCAATCTCAGTCTCTCTCCCAAACGCAGCCTTAATGTCGTAGATGATATGTTTGTTTCTCTCTGTCATGAAAAGCCAATATAATCTTAACTCGCTATGTAGGTAAGGTCGAAACAGGCATGATTAGCAATATAGACTTTCTTGGTTCGATTATGCGCGACAATAACGAATAGTTAGGATTTTAAGTGTTTTCTTCGTTATAAGAATGAGAAAAGAATATGAAATATCAAGCTTTGCATTATGAAATTTTTAAACGCCAGAATAAAGTAACTAATTACTGAGCAAATAGTCCATGAGCTGCATCGTTAAATTTTCGTCCGACCTTTAACTATGATATTTGATTAAGTCCAATTAAAACCTTTTGAGACAAGAATATGATGTATTAAACATTAGTGATTAAAATAAAATTCAACCCAAATATTAGATACAAAACATTACCTTACCCTAAATTACCGCGGAAAATAAACACATTTTATATTCGGAGAGTATAGATAGGTACAATACAAAGACGACAACACAGAAACTGTAATTTAATTTCATGAGTAGTCTTTATCAGTATCAAATTAAAGAGTCACATGCTAAGACCAAACAACGACGATATTTGGAGTTGTACTGATGATCATGATGATAACTCATTTAGACTAATTGATGAACACACAGCAGATGGGGACCCTCCTCTTGTGAATTTTGTTTTTTATTGGTGTTGGAAATCAAATTGCATGGTTCATTCACACATTTAATTTATATATATATAAAAAAAAAGGTGAATAAAAACACACATGCCTATTAATACACGGGTGAAATATGAAGCCAATGATGTTACTATAATCTGCACATTCACAAGTGACCACTGATTACTGCTGCTATCTACATCACTGCCTGAAGAAATTTGTCAATGATTTACCATCCAACTCTTTCTTGAAGAACCTCGTGATGAATTCATTGAAGGTGAAGTTCCTATAAAGAGCTGGTTTCTCTGCTGATGTTAGATCCGGCAAAGGTCCAAAGGTTTTCTCCCTCTCACCCGGGTTGAAGAAAATAGCAAGTGACACTCGAGGATCGTTAGAACAATTTGCTAATACCCGATGATCAGCACTCTTATATTCCTCGTTAGAGATTATCTGAGAGCCAGCCAAAAAGAAAACAAGAATTAAATAGCATTAACATATTTCACAATTAAAGCAAAAAAGTATAATTCCCTGCAGCTCTGTCAAATTTTACGACATCAAACAGACTTTGTTATCAGAGAATTTAAATATTTTGCAGTGTCTCGGAGAAGATTTTCACAAGTGTTATTTCTAGTTAATTTTTAAGTAATATTGCTTAACAAATGCAGAAATACCAAGAAATAACAACTATCAGACTTTTGTCTGCATATGAAGTTCTGGATCCTTACACTAAAGATAACTTCCGTGGACTATAAGGCATTTGAATTGTTTTAAGTTAGCACTGCCGTAACGGTTTTGATTATAGAAGAGAAATGTTATACACATAAATTCTTGAGTAAATATCTAATTCAGTCCCGACCATTTAATTTGGACCACGCCATCCTAATGATTCAAAAATCCAAATTCCGCCCCTCAATCTTTAAAAATTATGATAAATAGGTCCTTAAAATCGGTTTATGAACCTTAAACCTTAGACTCGCAAGCCAATTTCTAAGGCTATTTATCCAAATTTTTAAATGATTAAGAGTCGAATTAGAATTTTCGAATAATTATGAATGACGTCAACCAACTCAAAAATGATCAACGCCTCTATTGGGTGTTTACTCTAAATTTTCTTTTATCAATTAAGTACTACTAATTGGACAATAAAGTATAGATGAGTGAGTGAATAAAGTAATCAGAATGATTTTTATTTAGTTTAGATCAACATGGATGAACTTAATTGAATATTTCTATCCCTTTTCTCTATGTACGATGAGAATACCCACCTAAAAAATAAGTGAAAAAGATGACCAAGTAGAAAAAAAAAATAGACTATACATTAGTTAAAACATTTTATTTTTTGATTGCATAGTTTAAACAAGTTTGTTTACTAAAAATATATTGCCATACTAGTATTCTTTTGTACCTCAGCCTTTTTTTGTCATTGACTAATCATGACTACAGAGATTAACATAGTATTCTTGTGCAAAAGTTATTACAACTGAGATCTCGACAGTATTTTAATTGTACTGAAAAAAGAAAAGTTGGCTAACCTTTCAGTTATTTTTAATGTTTAATTCTCAAGTTTAACTCACTGTTTTGCGGGTAAACCACTCAATTCAATCTGGATTTAGAAGTAAGGCATGATTTCTTTTAAAAAGAAACAGAGAGAAAGAGAGAGTAACGGAGTTCTGACCTGAAGCAAATCTCCAATATTGAAAACCAAAGCTCCAGGAACAGGCTTCACATCAACCCACCCATCTTTGCTCCTAACCTGCAACCCACCAACGTGGTCTTGCAGGACCACGGTAAGAGCCCCTGGGTCCGCATGAGAATTGAGTCCCACCGTCAGATCAGGCTCAGGGCAAGGCGGATAATAATGACCAACCATCACTCTCCCTTGAAGCAAACCCATCTCCCTAAGCCTCTCCTCACCCAATCCCAACCCCTCACTCAACAAACCGATAACTAACTCCGCAACCCTAACCGCCTCCTTATCCCACTCAATCACCTCTTCCCTACACACCTCAGGAATCTCCTCTGGATCCGCTGCGATTGGTCCCATCCTAAGCTGCAGTGTGTCACGCCAGCTGGCAGCTTTTGAGTTATACAGGTCTACGTTCGATATGTACGATACACCCGTCCCCATCTCCCTACGGTACACCCGCGCCCTCTCCTCCGCTGGCTGCTCGTGGAACTTTTTCATGGCGGCCACGGTTCCCTCCAGAAGCTCCGGAGGGACGCCGTGATTGATCACCTGGAAGAACCCGATTGTGCTCGCGGCGTGGCGGATTTGGTCTACCACGGCGGCGCGGTTGGTTTTCACGGCGGAGAGGTCCACCGTCGGGACTTGTGATTCGGAACCGGGTCGGGGTTTGAGGTCCGATAGGGTTTCGGGCGGGTGAATGAAGAACGGTGGGAGTTTTTTGATGCCGGAGTCGACGAGGCCCTTGACTCCGTGCTTGGTTTCGTCGAATTCTTTGACGGCTTTGGCACGGTCGTAATCCGGTGTGGCGGCGAGGACGGTGATCGGAGGTGGAGAATGAGTAGATGACGTCATGATGATGGTTGATTTGGGGGTGAATGGGAACAAGAGTGGTTGAGGCTTGAGAGGTGAGGTGACTTTCAACATTTTTCAATATATATAGAGGGAAAGGAAGGTGCATGTGAGTTTGGGTACAGCGAAGTCAGACAGTCAGACTCAGCAAGTGAGTATACAATTACTCAGAATAACTCCTCACATTTAAGAGATTGTAATTCATAGTAGTTCCAAAACCGTTGTGAAAGTCGGGAGTTTAAGAAAATTAGTATAGGCAATCTAATTTCAACTCCCGAGTTAACCTATACGAGTTTATTTATTATATAAAAATAAATCACTCTCTCGAATGGAAAAGATTCATGTGTTTCAATATATTTATGTGTACACCTAGCAAAATCGAAATAAAAATATATTATAAATAATTTTAAATTTAAGTGTTTAAAATTAAAAAATTTTAATTTTAAAATACATAATAAGCTAAACTAATGGTATATTTTTATGATTCAAATTATAATTATCAATTATACAATAAATACAATAACATATAACACACAAGGTATAAATTTGGTTCAAAAATAAATGTTTGTGACTAAGTCAATAATTTTGTAGTTCTAACTTTTCAGGGAAAGTCTTTTTTTTTTGGAAATATGATGCTGTTTTGGGTAAAATTGAATCAAATTTCAAACTCATTGACTCGCTCATAAACTCGCGAGTTTGAGAGAGTTTGCCTGAGTTTACACGAGTTCAGCCGAGTTTACTGAGATGCAAGTTTAGTGTCGAGTTGACTCGATTCCACTACCTACGAGTTTAGAGTTAACACTAGAGTTTAATAACCATGAGTAGTTTCTTTAGTTAAATTTACAAGACCTGTGTCTCAGTATATATCTTCTTATATTCTTGTTTTTTTATTTTGATTTTTATGTTAATATGCTAATTTTTTTTTATGTTGATTTTTAATATTGAAAATGAAATTTACTAATAACACATGTAGTATTATTAAATTTGTAATATCAAATTTGAAGGCATTTTGAATGATTATAAATTTAAGAATCAATTTAAAAATTTAGAAATAAATTTATAATATTAAATATTACAAGTATATTTATTTATATAAAATTATAAATATTAAATTAAATTAAATAATTTTAAATTATAACTATATAGTATATAACATTGCATATCTTTATTTTATAGGTTAAGATTCACTCTTAATAAATAATAGCCACTCATATAGCATTTATTAAAGAACAAATATCAAAATTATCTATTATATATATAGTATTTATTGAAGAAAAATATCAAAATTATCCACGAAATATTCTAACGCCAAAAAAATCTAGTTATTAAACAGAAGAAAATAGCTCCTAATTTTTTTGGAGTTGGACCATTTAATTAAAATATTTTACCAAATTTACTCGTGGTGATTGATTTTTGAAAAAAGCTAGGGAGCGAACACATTATGATCAATAAGGAGTTAACACATATTATATATGAGTTACGGATGATAACTCATATAAATTTTGTAAGATAACTTAATTATTAGATAATAATTTAATTATTGGTTCCATAGAGTTAGTTCCATAGCACTGTTCTTGATTTTTTATCAACAGCTACGGAATCAACATTAGAAAACTCTTAAAAAACTAATAATTAAATTATCATCTAAAAGAATAATGTTATTTACACACCCTTTTTGCAGATACCACCTTTATATCCGTATAAAAATATGAGATTATAAATGGACCACAAAAAATAGAAAGCGGTTAACACATTAATGATCGTATTTTATACGAGTGTGAAATTGGTGTCTACCAAAAGGGTGTGTGAATAGCGGAACCGCATCTAAAATTATAAAAACTTATCATTTAAAATTAAAAAAAAAATATTGTCTTCTAAACAGAATAAAAATAATCTTTAAAAAATATATAAATTATCATTTATAACTTATTTATCATCACCATCAAATATATTAACTTTTAAATATATTTACTCCAAGGCTTTCTAATTTTTTACATAGATCTATTATTAAGGGCAAATGACTTATATAAATAAAATTACATCTAATATTACCTGATTGCCCAAAACTGATAACGGTCACTTTTTTGTGCAATTGCATAAACATGTAAATCGTTGTTGGGGTGCAACGATCCAAACATCTATAAAGAAATCTCGGCACCCTACAACGATTTTCGTTGAGAGAAAGAGAAAATCGTTTCTCCCCTACCACGATTTACTTTGAGCTTCGGAACCCCTAGTAAATCGTTGCTCCCCTGCCGCAATTTACTGTCAGCTTCAAACCCTATAAAATCGCGGCACCCCACCAGCGATTTTGGTAGGGCTAATATCAACGCCGTGCTTCCTCCCCCCTCATTTGTGCAGCAACGATCTTCTTTCTCCTTCTCTCAACAACGGCGCCCTGCAAATAAAGAAAGAGGGTTAGTCAAAAAAATTTTGTTGAAGGAAAAAAGGGAAGAAACAAGTCAACAATGGTGGAGCCAACACAAGTGGTGGAAAGGGACACTGTAGATCGACTTTATTGTTTGGATGGGGTTTCACATGTAGCTGCTAACATCAATGCTAAGGTTGGTAATTTTTTAATAATTAGATTGTTAGAATGTTGTTACACTGACATAGTTATTAGTTTGTGAGCATGGTTATGTATATTTATAGTTTTTTAAACTGTTGTGTATATTTTATAGTTATTAGTGTGTGAGTATGTTATGTATGTTGATTTGTTGGACTGATTATTGTAGTGGAACACTTTATTGTCATAGGGATTCTATTTGGTAAAAATGTAATTTTAATTTTGTTATAATTTGTTTAAATTTTTTTTTGTGGTTATAATTTTTTTATTCATTATAGTTAAACTGAACTGAAATGATTTACTTGTTATTATTATTTTGGATCTGTTATAATTATTTTTCGTATTGACAAAACACAATTTGTTGATTATTGTAGTGGAACACTTTATTGTCATAGGGATTCTATTTGGTAAAAATGTAATTTTAATTTTGTTATAATTTGTTTTAAATTTTTTTTGGTGGTTATAATTTTTTTATTCGTTATAATTAAACTGAACTGAATTGATTTACTTGTTATTATTTTGTATCTGTTATAATTGTTTTTCGTATTGACAAAACACAATTTGTTGATTATTGTAGTGGAATATAGCATTTATTAAATTCTCAAGATTAAATCAAAATCCTAATTTTTTCAGTTATGTAAAAAACTTGCCTATTTATGTTGCTGTTGTTTTTTCAGCCTATTCGATGCATCACCAGCATTAGGAGGCAACAGAACATGGTTTTGCACGGACGTGTTATCCCTTACCTGGAGGCTGCTGGATTGTATCAAGTAGCCCAGTTGAACAATTACTGGTTCAAGGTCGATGAACCAATGATCAGTGCATTTGTGGAGCGTTGGCGTCCAGAGACGCATACATTTCACATGCCATTTGGTGAGTGCACAGTCACTTTGCAGGATGTGGCTTATCAGTTCGGGCTTCCAGTGGATGGTTTAGCAGTGAATGGGTGCCTAACTGACTTTCAGTTATTCATGAGGGAGCAGGGAGGCCACGAGGCTTGGGTGTGGTTTAGGGAGCTGTTTGGTGAGCTTCCTCCGCCGGAGCATATAGATAAGTTTACTGTCAGTTACTCATGGTTTCAGGAGAGGTTTTGGGTGCTACCTGACAATGCTACTGAAGATACTGTCGTGATTTATGCCCGTGCTTATATAATGATGTTGTTGGGGACTCAGTTATTTGGGGACAAGTCAGGAGCCCGCTTGCACATTCGGTGGCTTCCTTTTGTCGCACGGTTAGATCAGCTGGGCAGTTATAGCTGGGGATCCGCGACCCTTGCTTGGCTGTACAGGTGCCTTTGCAGGGCATCGAGTAGGCGGGTTGTGCAGGTCGCCGGACCGCTTGGCCTACTCCAGTCTTGGATATTTTGGCGAATACCCTCTCTCCGGCCCCTGGGATTTGATGACATTTTATGGCCACTTGCTTCCAGGTATATTTAAGTATTATTCAGGTGTTTGTTACTTGTTATTCGGTATATAATGTAATATAAAATGTTGTGACCCTTTATTGACATTGCAGATGGGGAGGGTATTTACCACAATCAGACGAGAAGAATCCCAGAGTACTTCAGATGAGGCACAGGCTCGATATGCTACGCGAGAGTGATGTAAGTGTAGT
>JASCZI010152644.1:0-13508 GCA_036250425.1 Stylosanthes scabra | reverse complement strand
TGTTCATTATTCTTAGATATTTACGTTTCCGCAAAAATTATTCATTGTTGTTGAGATACTCAATTCACCCCCCCTCTTGAGTATCCGTGCTACGTGACTAACAATAATCTCTTCTAGCATTGTTATAATTGGCTTACCTCTGTGCTTAAATATCTTACCATTGAAGGTTTCACAGTTGTTATTGGTGACATTGTCCACCTTAGGCCACTTACTGAAGTAGGCCTTTGTCCATGTTTTGGGGCTAGCCTATTCAAATACTCCTAAGCAGCAGCATTGACCCCCTTCAACCTCGTCATTGCACCCTCAAATTCTTGCACTGTTGTTGCTCTACAGCACTCCCACACTGCTCCTTTTAGTTGTTTGTCCTTCCATCGCTTTGTAAAGTTGCTCCATATATGCATTGCACAAAAGCGATGGTGAACCCCCGGCATCACCTCTTGCATTGCCGGAATCAGGCCCTGCAAAAAAGAGAAAAAAGAAACAGAGATACACACTTAGTTTATGATATATCAATAAACACAAACTATGCTATTGTTCTAAGTTTAATTCTAACCTGGTGCTGATCACTTATGAAATTCTACCCATGCACTCTATAGTTACCCAAGTCATCATGTAGGATCTCCAAAAACCATTTCCAATTGTCCTTGTTTTCAGCATCAACTACTGCATAGGCAATTGGGAATATCTGATTGTTTGCATCCTGCCCCACCGCCGTCAGTAATTGACCGCCATAATACCCCCTTAAGAAGGTGCCATCCAACCCGATAAATGGTCTACAACCATCAATGAAACCCTTTTTGCAAGCTTCAAAAGAGATATACACCCTCCTAAACATTGGTGACATATCAGGCAATGTTTTGGTCTCCAACGTAACGGTTGCTCCTGGATTTGATTTTAATAACTGGCTAAGGTAATCCCGTAGCTCGGCATATTGTGCCCTCTCTGAACCCTCAATAGTCTCCTTCGCTTTTCTCATAGCCCTCTGAATCTTCTAATAGTTAACACTGACCCTAAATTCCTTCTTAAACCAAGCTTCAGCTTCTGCGCAAGTCATTCCCGGCTGGTCTTTAAGCTTCTCTTCCAGTTCCTCGGTCACCCACTCTCCATTTGCTGACTTGTTTTCCTCAACCCTAGCACATATGTGTTCATCCACAAAAGTCTTGACTTGGTAGCTTCTCGGCTCATTAGATCTTGAGCAATAGATAGTCCAGGGACAATTCTCAGTATAACAGATAGCTTTCGGCTAAATTTGATACTTCTTCCAAGCTGAATGTTGAAAATCCCCACTGCTCTTTGAAACTCTTTCATCGTGGCAAATTCCATGCCAAGCTCTAGATGGACAAGACCAAAACGTGCTTCTGGATTGCTCTGAGGCCAAACTTCATCTTCTAAATGGCATTCATCATCACAATCCGAGGAAAGTGGACTATGTAAATCCTCAGACTCATATTGATGGTAGTCAGGATCTGCGTCACTGTCATCGTCTGAATCAGTTGCATCTGGGCTCACACGAGGTACAAAAATCTTTGGTGCCTCACCCCTTTTCCCATGAACAAATTTTTGTCCCGTCGGAGGTGGCCTTTTATATGATGCTCTTTTGCTTTTCTTAATGTTATTTGGTTGCTGAGTTGGAATTTCAGTTGGTGCAGCAGCTCCATGACTTGAAGCAGAACTGGTTTGGGAATTTGTAGCCACTGGAACATCAACAACAGTTTCTGCAGCCATGGCTTCTGGGCTTGGATGGATGATTGGCTCAGGTTGTGGAGTTGCTTCCTCTTGTGCTTGGTTGATGTTCCTTGAGGCTGTTGTTTTATTCCGTGTCGGGGTTCTTCGAGCCCTCATTTTTATCCTTCTTTTAGGAGTCACTTGGGGCTGCTGCTATGGGTGTGTGGTAGCCTGCTGAGGATTTTCATCTACTACATCAACAACCTCAACCTCAATAGGTGCATCAACCACATGCTCCCAGTAAACATGAACTACTCCACTCCTTCTTGCATGATTAAGCATCCTAACAACGTCATTGTCAAACCTAATTAACTTCAGACCATGTGCTAACTCATCTTCAGCCTAGTAGAAATCACTAAAGGCAATGTAACCCAAGCTCTTGAATAAACCCTCTAACAAGGTCTTCTCACACGTGATACATTCACATTCAGAAACTCATTCACTTCACCTCCAACATATTCAAAAACCCCAGCAGCATTTCTCTCAAATCTTCCCTTATGGTGATAGAACAAATTGATGAGATTCACTATCTGTGATCGCAATAAATCAAAAAGTCAATGAGTATAACCAATAACCCTAAAGATCAAGAACCAAGAAACCCTAAATAAGAATAATCAGCAATCGAGAACCAAAAACCCTTATTCAGTGTAACCAAGAAAAAATTATTAAACCTTAATCATAAAAATCATCAAATCAAACCCTAATAATGCAAACGAATTCAAATCCTAACCCCATGTTTTTTTACTCATTGTATACACAAAGAAAATAGTCAAAGTAGAGGAAAAACAGAGGAAAGTGGTTACCTTTTGATCGCGCCGCCTCGACTAGGATGAGCCCCCACCAACGAGCCACCTCTATCGAGCCACCAATGCGATCACCAAACCACCACCGTCTCAACCTTCAACCCACTATCAACAGAAACACCACGATGACGAAGACTACCTCACTCTTGTTCTTCACTCTGCTTTGCTTCTTCTCATTCTCTGCTAGGGCAAGCCACATTCAATCTCTTAAGTTAGGTTTGAGTCTCTCACTCACAAGTCAGGTTCGAGTCTCTCACTCTCAAGCCATGGTTTAGTTTTTTTAATTTTTTATTTTGTGCAAAATAATTTTTTAATTAATCTAATTTCCAACGTGTTGGTCACTAATGCCACCTGTCATACTGTGTTAACGGAAAGAAAGTAGGAGTCACGGTGGGGTAAAAATGACTAACAGAGTAATCAATTGGGTGTACAGTTAACTCATTTAATATTTTGGGTGTACTTTTGTCCATCATGTGAAAATTCGGATGTACAAATGTCCTTTCCTCCCATATTTTTATTGTTATTGGACTTATGCCCAAAAACTCCTTACCTACCCAAATCCATACCGTCTCCATCCCTTATTGGTTCTGATCATCAATGAGAAACAGAGGCTTCTCTCTCTCTCTCTCTCTCTCTCACTTTCTCACACACACTTCGAGCCTCCGTCGCTCACAACCACAATTCGTCGACAACTAGTCTACCACAGCAGCCGGCCAGCCTCTGCCATCAGCCATCACAGAACCGGCGTGAACTTCTTCGCGTCACTGCCCTCGCGTTTCTGCCGTCCGATCTCCTCCTCGCTCTTCGCGTCACTTCCACCGCAGTTTTGTGCTGAACAGTAATCTCCTCTCCTTTTCCCTTTGGTTCTGATTTTTTACTTCACTTCAATGCTTTGTTTTTTTTTTCTTTGTTAGTTATTTTTTGAAGTTTAGATTAATTAATCAGTAATCACTGGTTAATTGCTCATGGTTGCAACATGTGAGAAGCTATTAACACATGGTTGCAAGATCCCACCATTAACAGTGGAATATGTAAACTCAAAGGGCAAGCTTCTTTGTCGTAGAATGCCCAGTTCTCCATCACAGTAGCATATTTGTAACATGTATATTTTCATATTTTGTTGTAAGATGATATTTGATGATTCACGATAAACTTTAATGCGAACTTTGGATATTTGGATATATTTCTTTTGTTATTTGACTTTTGTGTTTTATTTGACTTTAATGCCTGTCCGCCTCGGTCTTCACTCTCCTCTCTCCTCTCTGTCAGCCACCGCCTCGGTCACCCGTCTCCTCTGCCATCGTCGTCCACTCCAATAGTCGCCGACGAAGTCAAAGCGTCGCCGTCAGCCACTCAGTCCCGTCGCAGAACCGCAACTGTCGTTTCCATCTCTCTCTCCGCCGTCCAGCAACTACGTTTCTGCAGTCTCCCCTCTCCCCGCGACCCCGCCTCCCTTGCTTCCTGGAATGGAGCCTCAGGTATGTTTATCCTTCTTAATTTGTTATTATTTTTGTTATTTGTCATAATTTATTCATATTCCTCGGTTTTGATTATTGATTGTGATTTTTAACCCTGTTCGGAAATTCTGTTTGTAAATGCACTAGTAATTACTTTTTTTTTTTAATGATTATTTGCTATTAAGTTTTGATTATGTGACTATAAGTTATAATTAATTGGTGCTAAAAATTTTTTTATTTAATGAACACTTTAATGTTTATACATGAAAACTTCTTATAATGTAAATCTTTAACAAGTCCTGTAATTAAAGGCATTGGGTAACAACTTTTCTTCACTATGGGATACGATGTGTTTGGTGTTCAAAACTGTTCTTTCTTTAGACCAAAAGTTTGGTATTCATTTCGACAATTCGCCTCTAATTATAGAGAAGGTGTATAATCACTAGTGAAGAATTAAAAAGATTCATAGTTTGATGCAATAATAATCTTGAAAAAGAAAGGAAGAAAAAAATCTTCTGTTCTGATATATTCTACATAGTTTAATGTTTAATTTGCTGTTTTGGTTCACTGAGGTGAATTAGTGTCTGAGTAGTTGAAAAACCTAAAAAATCGAACCAAAGCGAACCAGCATAATTTATATAAAATTGAATTCCATGTTTTTCTCCAAGAAACCAAACCAAACCACACCACACCGCAAACACCCCTAGCTATAAGGCCCCTTTTGGTTATAGAGACTGGGTGACTGAGACTTAGTATCCTATTTGGTGATCAGAGACTAGAACTAAAATTTCAATCTCTGTCCCAAAAATTTCAGTCCTTTTAGTACTTTATGAAAGTGGGAACTGAGGGGACTGAAATTTTTGGAGACAGGAGTTAAACTTTAATATTTTTTTCTTCAAATATCCTCAGTCAACTTATACGAATACTAACCTTTTTTCCTGTTACATCGGTTTAATTCAATCTCTATTTCTCAATCTCTATCTTTAGTATATTTTAAACCAAACATAATATACAAACTTAATTCAGTTTCTGTCTCTCTTCCAAATGCAGCCTAATTGTTGACGAACTTGTTAGAAATTTGCTTGAGCTTTTGATATTGCCTTATAAATACTGTATTGACACATGTCAATGCTGTTAGATTCCATTGTAAGAAGAAAATGTATGCATGTGGTCATTCTAAAGTCTTGTTAGATTATGAAGCTTCTTCATTATCGTGTACCTTGTACTGGTTCAAAATGGAAAGCTGAATACACCTACTCGTCTCAGGTATATGCTGAAGGCAGCGTCTAGTGGAGCTTGTCATCTATGGCATTTCGATTTCTACCGCTTGTAGTGCACTTTGCCAAATTGAGTCACCCATTTCCCTCCAAGTTCAGCTCCATTTTCACATCCCTCCACTATCTTCCAAATTCTTTCTACTTAGAAGAACCATTCCCTGATCGATCAAAAACCATTTCCAGTCTTGACGAACGCCACGTTCTTGAGAACCTATCGGAGTTCTTACCCGTAGCCAAATGCACATCACAGAACCCGATCTTGAAACACCATGAATCCAAATCAGCAAGGGAACCTGTTGATGGGTTTTTGTCACCTGAGGAGAAATTGCGTGGAGTTTTTCTTCAGAAGCTGAATGGTAAGGCCGCAATTGAACAAGCTTTATCCAATGTAGGTGTTGATCTGAATATTGATGTTCTTGGTAGGGTGGTGAACTCAGGGAATTTTGGTGGTGAAGCCATGGTTGCATTTTTTAACTGGGCTATTAAACAACCAGGGTTACCTAAGGACATTTGTAGTTACTGTGTGATTGTTAAGGCATTGGGAAGAAGGAAGTTTTTCAATTTCATGATGGAGGTATTAGATGACATGAAAGTTACAGGCTTAGAAGCTGATTTGCAACTGTTATCTATTGTTATTGATAGTTTTGTCAGGGCTGGTCATGTGTCTAAAGCAATTCAAGTGTTTAATAACTTGGATGATCTTGGGTTGAAGCACAATGCAGAGGCCTTGAATGTATTCTTGTCATGCCTTTGTCAACGGTCTCACATGAGTGCTGCAAGTTCTGTGTATAATTCAATGAAAGGGAAAGTATCTTTTGATGTTACTACATACAATGTTGTTGCTGGTGGTTGGTCTAAGTTGGGTGGTGTGAATGAGATTGAGAGGATTATGAAGGAAATGGAAGTAGATGGATTTTGTCCTGATTGTAGGACTTTGAGTTTCCTTATTGAGGCTTTGGGAAGAGCTGGCCGAATTGATGAGGCTGTTGAGGTTTTCAATAAAATGCAGGAGAAATATTGTCAGCCTGATACTGAGGCTTATAATGCAATGATTTTTAATTTTGTATCAATTAGAGATTTTGACAATACTATGAAGTATTATAAAGGATTGTTGAGTAATAATTGTGAACCTAGTCTTGATACGTATACAAGAATTATAACTGGTTTTTTGAGAGCGAGGAAGGTAGCCGATGCACTGCAGATGTTTGACGAAATGCTAAGGCAAGGAGTTGTTCCTACTACTGGCACGGTAACGTCCTTCATCAAGCATTTATGCAACTATGGTCCCCCATATGCTGCTTTGGTTATTTACAAGAAGTCGAGAAAGTTAGGATGTACGATATCAATGGATGCTTATAAGATATTGCTAATGCGCCTAACAAAATTTGCAAAATGTGGAATGTTGCTAAATATCTGGCAGGAGATGCAAGACTGTGGGTATAATTCAGACAATGAGGTTTATGAGTGCATCATCACTGGACTTTGCAACGTAGGACAACTTGATAATGCAGTTCTTGTTATGGAGGAGTCACTGCAGAAAGGGTTCTGCCCAAGTAGGCTTATATATAGTAAATTAAGTAACGGGTTGCTTGCTTCAAATAAAACAGATATTGCATACAAGTTGTTTCTGAAGATAAAACATGCTCGTTCCCTTAAAAACGCAAGAAGCTTTTGGCGTTCTAATGGTTGGCACTTCTGAACAGGCATGCCAATCCGTATCTCTTGCAGTAAAGCGTTTGTTTGATTTTAACACTAGCAACCAAGAAAAATTATTGCCATACTGGTACTTACCAAGAAAGAGATCAAATCTCAAAAAAGATTAATATGCAGGTATAGTAATTATTTATTGTCGTGCTATTTGTGGTGTAGTCAGCATTGCTAATTTTATTTAGCCAGATGGTGTAGACAAGTTAATGTTGTTCCAATTAAGGATTTATGAGTCATGAAGTGTTAGTGAATTGAAAGTCGGTGTATGCAAAGTAGCAAATATTATTAGCCCAATGTTTCCATGTAACGTTTTGGGTTTTATGTATTGTAGATGATGATTTTGTACGTTTTGGAGTGGAAAATATCTTTAATCTATATGATACGCAATGTCTATACTATTGTTCTAGCTGGATCCTTGACTAACAAAATAAAGTTAGGATGTTATTTTCTTTCCATTTATTTTACCTGTGTGTTTTTGTTTCTCCGACTTTGTATATCGCGCTGTTGTAAGATGGTTTCACTCAGTGGTACCAACTGGTTATTGCTAAAAATATAATTGTGGTAATTCCTTCTCTGTTCTTTTACATAGTAGGTGTAATCTTCATTGGGAGAACATGTTTGAAATTTTATACAAGGTTCCCTTTTAAGTTGCCAATTTTTCTAATCATTGTGGTGATTGTATTGTCCCTTCTTCAGTATTATTTTATAGCGAACTAAACCTGATTTTTTGAATATCCCTGTGTCTTCTAGTAAAGGTATTGTAGTATCATTTTGCAATACACTATAATTTAGTTGTAATATCATTTCCTCTTTTCCTATCGGCGGATATGATTTTTTGGTTGTGTTGTGCTAAAGACATTCCTTTAGATCTAAGGATAAAGCTATTTGTACCACTAAATTTCTCACCCTTATTTTTGTACCCTACCTAAGGAGGCGTGTGTGGCATGGGTTAAAGTGTATGCACATTTTTCACATGCTTATGCAGGGATCTTGTTCATAATCCATCTTAAATTGAACGAATTCTTTTTTTATGTGGCAGGAGGGATCTTGTTCATAATCCATCTTGAATTGAATGAATTCTTTTTTTATGTGGCAGGATTCGCAGCCGACTTTATTTTTTCTGATGTAGTCAGAGTTAGATGGTCTAATTGAAAATTTTAAATCACAGCAAGGTAAGTTTGAAGTGAACTAATTACAATTCTTCTTTCTTTTTTTATTTTATTTTATTGGCTTAATTTCACTTGACATTTAAGAAACCTGGCATTGCTTAATTGGGTTTAAGGGTGGATAGTACTCCTAAATTCCAGGTCAAGGTAGCTGACTGCGGAAATTCGGAAGTTCAGGTAAGATTTTTGGATGTAACCCTGACTATCAATGAGTTGTTGATCACTGAGAGCTTCTTTATCTTTCTGATTGATGAGACGAAGTTTGTCTTGGATTAGCTTGGCTGGATAAACTTGGTGACGTTATAGCAAACTTCAGGAAATCTCGCTTTCAGTTTCAGATTGGGGACACGAATATAACATAAATTCTTCTTTACATTTACCTCACGTTGGGGTAATTTGGTCATATTTTCAAATATTTAAAGGTTATTTTACCAATTTTATCTTTTGGAAATACTTTTCTTTGGAACTAAATTTTTCAGGCGCATTTCCGTAGTTTTTAACGAAAAAATTAGCTATAACTTAAAAAATCAAAATTTGAGAAATTTTTTTTTAAAAAAAAAGTTATGTATGTGGCCATGTTTAATGATAATTTAACAAATGAGTTGCCGATACAATGGAGAAAGCCAATATATTTTAGCATTATATCTGGAAAATTGAAAATAAATATTTTCGGTTCGATTTTCCAACTTGGCATTCACATTCTTGTTTTCCCTGTGTGTGTTTATTTAGGTTACAAATGCTCTGCAATTTTGAGGATTTCAAGCTAAATGTTGGCACTATGATAGAGGTGACCATAAGATCAAAACAGGCCATATTTGTTTCGATCAAAACATCCTTAGGAGTGCACTTTTTATACTTGTTCCTAAAGTTGTGTTAGAACTAAGAAGCATACTGGTGTTTATGTTATCTAGCTTATGTTCTATGCATGCCACAGTAGGAGGATTTTGATTGTTTTGCTATTGTCTGGATATTTTGGCGGCTATTTGGTGACAGTCATGGGATTGGTAATTCCATGGAGCATAACACTGCTGGTTCTGGTTGTACACTCATACTCTCAGTTCATAAAATGTTAACCGCATCAAAGAAGACTCATTGATCATCCTTTTGGGAGACATGGTATGTGCAAATTTATGGGTTAAAAAAAATCTATTAGTTTTGTTAAATAGTCTATTATCTTGTGAGTAGAATTCTTGACTTTAAGACCACAGGACTATCTTATACAGCAGAATTCTTCTGTGAGTATTCAACCTTAAATTTTTAATTTTTTCGACTTCCTGAGGTAGGCATGACTGGTCTATTATTTTGCTTCTTTCCTTTCATTTCCTTATGCATTTTGAGAAGAACTTAGTATTCTATAGCTAGCTTAGGTGAGTGGATCCAATGGACAGTAGTTCTATAGCTAGATTTAAGGTAGATGGAGACATAAGAGGAAATTATTTAAAGGGATTTTAGTATAAAGGAAAAGTAGAAACAAATTTCATATATGTGAGATATATGTATTAGAAATTAACCAACCATGATCTTTTGCCTAATAAGTTAGCCTTTTTAGAAGAGCTGGCGCTTGATATGGTAGGGTAGTAGACTAGAGCATTTTAAGATAATGTCATCAAGTGTTTTCTGTTTAATGTCATCAAGTGTTTCCAGCACATGGTGAAGTGGCCATCTTTAATGTCCAAACTTTCTAGAGAATCCTCAGCAGAGGAGATTCAGTAGATTTAAATGTAAAACTGTAACCTTTTGCCAATTAGATGGAAATTGTAGGAGAATTTATGCATGAGAATGTACATATTTCTTTTCTATTTTGTAATATAGGTGGTATTCCATTACCAGTATTTTCTGAGTGGTGGTTGTTGAAACAAAAGTTCTCAGAAATTGATTCATTTATACTTTCATCATCTGATGGAATTTATTGCTGTCATTTCCCCCCTTGAACCACTTAATTAATGGTTTAATACCATTTCTTTATAGTTCTTGCAATTCTCATTCTATAGTCCAAACAAAGAATCAAACTTTAGTGTTTTTTTTTTTTTGTGCTTTTCTAAATTTTAAATTAATGCCATTGAATTTCAGGATGTGTGCTATACAAAAGTACATTTGGCTTCCTCCAGTTGAATTCTATATGCAGATTGGCACTGGCGGTGATGTTCTCTGCGTTAGCTGCACCTATTGCAATAGTTGTTCTCAAACAATTGGCCTCCAGGTAATTAAGTCAATGTTCTCTATTTTTTATTTCAATATCATGTGCAAGTATTTCCATAGTACTGGAATTTGTTAAAATTGTGGAGTGATTGCTTGTTTTTTAATGAATTGAAGTTGGATGATCTGTGGTCTTATGTTGAATATGAAAATAGTAACAACTAATTGGATGACATCATTCAAAACATTGAAGCAGTGCAATCACAGGTTCACAAATTGAAAACTCGAATTGAAAAGGTAATTATGAGCTTTCCCTTTGTTGCTTATTTCTTTAGTAATTGTTATTGATTTATTCATACTCCTCAACTCATTTTTCGTACAGCTCAGTATATTTGTGAATCTTAATTAAAAGAAATTGCAAAGATTAAAGATATTCTAAATACACATTAATATTTTTGCAGGTAGGCGAGGTGGTAGATTAGAGGTGTGTCTGAGGTATCACTCTCCAACCTTGTGATAAACACATAAAAACATTCTCTTTCTTTTTCTTTGTTCTCTCTAGCTACCTTCACGAAAATAAGATACAGATAATAAGAAGCAAAGCATGAACGGTGGTGCAAGTTTTGAGGCTGAGGCAGAGTCAGAGTACTCTGAATTTGTGGAAGTTGATCCTGGTGGAAGATATGGAAGGGTATATATAATACATTTTATCTAACTGTTTCAGTTTTTAGTTTTTGTTTTCAAAGTAATTTACACGTTATTACTTTATCAAGGGCCTTATTTTGATTATTCGTTTTGAATTCCATATTTTGACAGTATAATGAAATTCTTGGCAAAGGAGCTTCAAAGACAGGGTATGCACCATATCTTTTATTATCTTTTCTTTTAGCAAAATCTTCAATTGCTTATATATTTTCTTCACTTTCAGCAAAATCATATTTCGGCCAGCTTAATTAGTTGCTTAAACTGACTTGGCTAACTGAGATAATCAAATTATCTTAATGTAGTAATTTTTCAAATTCGTTGGCTATTTATTTAATTAAAATCTTTGCTTGATTTGATGAATAGTAGCATCTTGATCATTCTTATTTATTAATGAATTAAGGAAAATTCACTGCCCTTGAAATTTGTTTGTCTATAATGTACAGGTTTGAAACTTGAAGCAGAGCTATTTTGCTATTCTTTTAGCTATTTTGCTATTCTTCTCAGTAATGCATCTCAATCTTCTAAATTGTTATATATATATATATATTTTAAATTTAAAACTATAATTATTGTTAGCGTTTAAGATTGCATCTTGCCATGTCGTTGGCTTTTGCTCAATTATATGAATATCTCACTTTCATTTACCTTGATTGTGAACTGGTAAGTTTAGTTTTTTCTTTGTGCTTGGATTCATTTATTATTATTATTCTTACTGGATTTAAACCTGCGGAAAAATATAAAAATATAAATGAAGATATTCTTTAGTATTAAAAATAAGATTATCTAAAATTATTTATAAAATATTATTTTATGAAATTATTTAGTTTAATTTTAAAATATATAACCTATGAAGCACGGACACTTCGTTGAATTGACATGTCCACGTGTCGGACATGTTTTGGACACGACACTCACCAACACTCGTCCGACACATGTATCTTTCGTGTCTCATCCGTGTCCTTAAAAAAAAAAAAATACGTATTCGGACGCACTTGACATTCCAAAATATTATTATGTGTCTGCGTGTTCAATTTTATTCTTAACTTATTTTCTTAAAATGAGTTTAAAAGTAGTATATATTACTATTTCTTAAAACTAAAAATTATTTTGAATATTTTATATAATTAAAAAAATATTAAAAATATTTAAAAATAATAATTTAAATTTTAATATAAATAAAATGTCAAGATATTATTATAATTTTATTAAAAATACATTATATTTTATATATATGCCGTATTCCCGTGTCATATGAAAAATTGAGATTGGCGTGTCGTGTCCGTGTCCGTGCATCATAGTATATAACTAATACTATATTATATATGAATATTTTTGTATATTTTGTTAAACCTACAATTTTTTTTCCTTTCTAAGTATTGACCTACACTTTAGAAATGCAATAAAAATATTTGCTATAAAAAAAAATTGATAATCATTGGTATTATAGATATTATATAGTTTGATATATTAAATGTGGTTCAATTGATTCTCGTTGTTATTTGTTACAAAATGATTTCATAAATTCTTTTTTTATGTTACTACAACGAAATTTCGTAATAACACAATAAATTCATAGAAAACTAAATACATACATTAATTAATTTTAAATATAATATAATAGTTATAAAATTAACAAATTTAATTCATAAATAGGACTTAAAGTAAAATTATAAAAATATTCTATTTAAATTTATTCTTTTGATTTCGTCTTTATTTTTTTATTTTAAATAGTCATGTTTGTTTTTTTGTTTTTTTTAGATTATGTTTAATTAATATAGTACAAAAATAAAATTATCAGATGAAATGCAAGTACGAAGATAATGTTTCAATAGTTGAAATTAATATTTAATTTTTTAATTTTATTTTTTACGAATTACGATAATACAATTATTTTTCAACAATATTATTACAACTAAATGATATTTTAAAATGAGAAAGTTTAGGGGACAAATATAATTGGTGGCTAATGGGAGCACGCAAAATCCTAGCCCCTCTTTCTCCATAGAAACCCTAACCCCTTTCTCTCTCCATAGAAACCCTAACCCCTTTCTCTTTGCCTTTCTCCCTCCAACCGCCACTGCTACCCACGCCGCCGTCGTCGTTGCCTCCTCCTCTTCTTCCTCTTCTTCTTACATCACATGTGCCGTCATTGTTGCCGCCTTCTTTTCTTCTTCTTCCTTTGTGAAGCAGATCCGACGAAGATGGAAGCTGCGAAGACGGATTGGTGTCGGTCCCGTTGGTGGCTCCGTTGTGGAGGTTCTGCTTCAATTCTTCTTCTAAGATGGAAGATCCGACGAAGATGGAAGCCCTGAAGATGGATCGGCGTCGGTCTTGCTGGTGGCTCCGTCGTGGAGGTTCTTCTTCTTCTTCTTCAGTTTTGGATGATAACTTGAATCTGTTTCGGATGATAATTGTGTTGATGAGGGTTTTGTAAAACATGGTTACTATATGCATGCCAAGTTTGTGTTATTAGGTTTTGATGAATGACAACCATTGTGAAGATTGAGGATAAGCGCTAAAAGATGGAAACGA
>JASCZI010152634.1:1447-13605 GCA_036250425.1 Stylosanthes scabra | reverse complement strand
TGCATTTTCCACGCATAAGCGTGGACTTCCACGCTTATGCGTGGGTCTTCGTGACTTAGGCAGGGCTGAACTATCTTCCACGCATATGCTTTCTTCAACGCATGTGTGTGGCCTTGAAAGAGTTGGAAAGGAGTTTGCATTCCACGCATATGCATGTTGTCCACGCATATGCGTGGCTCTGGAAAGGGCTAGCTAAGCTGGGTCACGTTTACTTCTCCAAAACGTGACTAGAAACGTGACGAGGGCAGCTTTCCACGCATATGCGTGGACTTCCACGCCTATGCGTGGATCCTTTGAAGCTTGCTTCCATGCTTGAGCAACTCTAGCTTGGCCTCATTGTGGTTTCATGCTGGCAGAGTGCTTTCCACGCATATGCGTGGGTGTTGTGCGCCTATGCGTGGAATGATGAGGCTTGCTGAAGTGGTCACGTTTGAGACTTGTTGAAGTGGTCACGTTTGAGGCTTGCAGAAGCGGTCACTGAACGTGACTTCCTGGCTTCCCACGCATATGCGTGGACTTCCACGCATATGCGTGGAAAGATTGAACTTATGTGCCACGCCTAAGCATGGTGATGTTGCCAAGGCGTAGGTTGGAGTTGGTGTAACACGCATATGCGTGCTCTTCCACGCATATGCGTGAAGTTCTTGCTCTGCTTTGCTTCCGAACTTCGTTTCTTGATTTGCAAGCTTCCTCTCTTCATTTTTCCTAAAAATAATCAACAAAATCATCAAAGTACCACTAATCTATCATAAAATGGTAATTATTGACAATTATAAACATATTTAGTATTTTTAGATGATTTTAAGTTAATTTGAGGTAGAAAGTCATTCAAATAAGGAAGATAAGTCTATAAAAATGCTCATGCATCAGTGACACTTTTCTAAATTTGATAATGCTCTTGGACCACCGATTGGAACTATATTGGCAACGAACTTTTCATTAACTTGAGACTTTTAACCGGTCTAAGGGAGTGGCATCAGCCATGTAACTTTGAAATTGGGAAAAAATGTTGACAGGGAAAAGATTTGTTAAGGTGCTGGATTGGTGACTGGGATTAGGGTTCTTCTGCTCAAGGGAGACACATTTGGGGACTAAGGAATTTGGCGGAGAAAATTAAGAGTGGAGATCATTTGCGTCGGAGTCAGCAGAACAGTGACGACAGAAGAGTGTGTTGGTGTTTGTGTGAAATTAGGAATCCACCATGGATCATTAGGGTTTTTGTGTGGTCGCTGATGCGAAAAAATAATATTTTCCTTTATTGATCATGACAAACTTTGCACTCCTTAGAAAAGGGTTAAAATATCTGCGTTTAGTAGCAAAGGGTTAAAATTTGTATCAATTCCCCCACCCTCTCACATGACATTAACACCTCCTTTGTTTGGATCACATAAATTATATGAAAATTTTAATACGTTGTTGTTAATGATTGTGTTAGAATTTGGATGAATTTCATCTGTGTAACCAATTCCATGCCGTAGTTCTTCTGAATATCTTCGCCATTGGGGTTAAACATGTTCTGGGTTGAGAGTGAGGCAAACCAAATTTCTTTTTCTTCATTTGGGTTTTAGGGTTATGCATACAGTAATGTTATGTTTAGCCTTTGGTGGTAGAGTGAGTCACCCAGTCCAGGGCTAGTGTGCATGTGCCCTTTTTATTTTGGTGGAAATAAACACATAAAATGAGTTTTTCTATTCTGCCTCCATAACGGCGTAAAAACGTGGGCAATGGAAGGGTTAATTTTTGGGGAAGAAAAGAAATAGTCTAGTTGGGCTTGTTGGTAGTGTGAATGGCGTAACTTTCGGGTAAGGGATTGGACTCTGCTGGGTTCGCCCATCCCCAAGACCCAACTCGAATCATAGACAAGAGCCAGGAAACCCTAGAAATCAAGCGTATGTATAAACCTAAGGAGGGAGACCCCAGCAGACACTAATCGGCGGGGTCCCCCGTTTGTCACCTACGAAATGCAAAACCTTTGGGGGAACCCCCTTCGCACAGAACCCCATGTCCAGCGATGAGAAACCCAAGCCCTCCCTTACCAACACTGCCATACTAATAACTTGTTGTGACCATGGAAACAGGGTGACGAAACAATGGCCACCGCAGCCCCACCCAGCAAGGAACCCACGATGGACATCTCATCGGACGATCCCTCCAGCAAGCCGACACCGTGCCGCTGCAAGTCATCGAGGACAACCTTGAAGGCGCGAGTGTTCAACAGCGAGGCCTCTCGGCGAGATAAAGGGATTTATTGCGACTCAGACTGCAATCAACGAAGCATTTCTGGACTACATGTGTGGCGAGAAAGCCTCAAAGATCGGGTTCCTTGTCATCGACAGTAATTCTCCCCATGGGTTGGGCTCCAAGTCTAAGGTTCGGAGCTTAGTTGCTCGCACCTCCCTCAGGTTCACGAAATTGCTTCGAACCTACGCAAGGAGGGGGCAAAAGGACAAACTGTCAAAGCGGGTCGACCCGAAATACTTCCCTGATGCAACTACATTGAGCAGTTCTGACAACGGGAGCTTTCGTTTCACAATGACGAATGCAAGGTCACGAGGTGTCTAACGCAATGATAGGAGTTCTGGTTCTCGATTCCAAGAAGCTATTGATCCTGAATGGTTCGGTCCTGAGGACTTGAAGAGAAATGTAAAAGGGCACTTCATACGTGACCACAAGCACACATCGCCGTGGCCTTGATTACAGGCACCCAAATTACCTGCAACAAAAATTCACAAACTCGAGTAAGTGGGATGATGACATCAGAAGTGTAATTCCTAAGGTATTCCCATCCACTTATTTGATGTTCCCTAAATTTTTCAATTCTTTTCCCATGACGAGTGAAACAATATTGTTACACGAAACAACACTTCTTCTGAAACTAACCTAAGCTCGATTTTGATTTAAGGCACTGGGATGTTGATCACATTCATGCCTACTCTAGATATGGACATTGTGGGGCTGTACCTAGCAATGGCAGTATTCATCTTCAACAAGACTCTGGATCCGAAGTATGTTTTAGGCCACAAAAACTTAAATCACGATCACCCTTATTAAAAAAATTTTCTAACGTAATATGTGTCTCACACAATGGCAAGGAAGAACTCATTCGCACAGCAAACTATCAGATTAATTGTTTCATCTTCAGGTCTTTGGAACCTGGCCAAATGGTTAAAGAGGAGGTAAGTGACAAGTATTCTTTTTCTCATCTAATATTTTGGTTTCCATATTAATGAAAATGCTATCCATAATGAAAATAAATCTTAACACCACATTATATTGTCACAGGTTCTGATTTTCCCACAATTGTTATGGTGACCCCCTCTTATGACATTCCCTTACTTTTTTTGATAAAATTATCATGACATTGATGGATTCCATTATGAATATGAAAAAGGTCTTAAAAAATGAAAAATAAAAAAATTATAACTTCACAAAAATAACCATTTGTCTCCCCAAGAAAATAAGATTTTTAGCATTAATATATTTATACGCCATTATCAACGCCAACAAGGGGAAAATTTACAATTTTTTTGTTTTTTTCTTCCTTTCACATATTATTTTAACAAGACACGGCACCTCATAATTGGTTTTTCAATAAATGGGTCAGCAATAAAATGAGGGGTTTCAGTATAAAAATCAACCAAGAAACATTGCAAATAAATATGTTCAAGAAGGAACAAAAAGCATTAATAAAATATTTTGTTACTAAGTTGTTTTGCATAAACACACACAGATATAGCATTAAAAACTGCAGAACCCACCAGTCAAATGTGCACTCAAAGAGGCTTGTAATCTACTTCCCATGCTTAAAGACTGCAACGAAGCGCCTACACATGAAGGGAATAAATTCCTCACCCTTTTTCTCAAAATGGATACTGGAATGTGTAGGTGAGCAATCTTTAAATGGTAAAAAATATTGGTGTAGGAAACATATATCTAGGAGGCATAATTAAAGATGGGCACCTGTGTTTAGCAAGTTGGAGGTAACTCGAGCTTAGGCTTTTGGATTCCCCAACTAAATTGGTCCCCACCATGTAAAGTGAGGGCTAGTCTCATGTGAGTTAAACAAATATTCAATGCTCTCAATATTTACTCCAAACTCATGTCATAGCCCTGCTCTGGCCAAGAACAGCGATAAAGGAAGAGGATGCTTCTGTTCACCACTTGCATCTGAAGGATTCTAGTGCCTTTTATTTGATATCCTTGAACCTCCTTACACGTTGGATAATAGGAGAGGTTTATCTCGCTGACAGGTCCATACCAGGAGCCTACTTTTCCAATAGACGAGTGCATGTGAGAAGGAACTTGATGTGTACGAGAGCGCTAAACCTAGATGAAAGGGAAATAAGTTCCCCCAATTTCTTTGAGGGAAGTTTTTGTATGGCAACTAGATGTTTGATTAAGGTGATAATCTTTCTACGTGCTATCTTTCCAAAGGCCAAAAAAGGTTGTTTAGACACACATTATGAGGTCCACATAACTAGAGTCTCCAATACCGTGTAGGGTCGATTGCTACTGATTTGCAAAGTAGTCCATGGTGGGGCTAATTTATTGAAATCCATGCAATATGAACCAGATGATTGAGAAATTACGACGATTCTAATCCCATAATGAAGAAATTCATTAGTCATGTTAAATTGGTTAACAAATATTTATGCAATTTTACATTTTTATTTAAGAATAATTTAATTGGAAAGAGCTTCTCGGCACGATTTCAATGAAATTTAAATATGATAGAAAAATATTCGTTTAATCTAATACCCTAAACCCTATTACAAAATGAGGACCAATTGATGTTTTTTTTCCGTGAGCACCATTTAAAATTTTATTCCTTCTTATCTACCTTAAAAAAAAATTAGTCCAATCCAAATGCCTAATGCTTTTTTGCATTAATAACATGCATTTACTGAGCTTAACAATCATCCCATCCCCAGAAAACAAATTTTTGTGGCCTATTTTATATGCTAGCTAGCCCACAATCTCCTTCGGCTTCTAACAGGTCCATCACAGAATGACCCCATGTAGGCTGACGAACGCCCCGCGGCCGCTCTCGTGACCGGTTCGGAATCCCTTAGTTTTGAAAACAGGTTATCGTTGTAGAGGAATCCAAACCAGTTGTGAGATTGACAACGGGGTTGTCAACAAAGAAATATGTCACAAAGGTTGCAACCAGTTAAAAATACCTAGTATTAAACTCGGGTCGTTCTCCCTAGGAATTGAAATATTGTGGCTCGCGAATGGTTGTGAAAATGGGGGGTTGCAATGGTTGGGTGTTAAGAACAAGAGCAAGAAAACAATTAGATAAAACTGATGATGATAAAGGGTGCCTAGTCTTGAGTTGAAGTATAATGTGTCCCTATGATCACCACTAATCCCAGTTATGAATGGTTGTCACGTAAGACACAAATCCCATTCTGTCTAATGGTTGAATGGGTAGAAGTTAACCCCGTTCCGAAAGTCCTAGGCATACACAACAGCGGGGGACCTAGGTCTCTACATACTCGAGTAAATCCTGCGTCACCAGGAAGAACTCACCAATAGTGCATTTAGCACAGAATTGAGTCTGTATCATTTAAGGTCCCCATACTGTTGGCAGGGGCATAGCATTAACGCAACAGTTTTAATCCCGGCCTTAATCTATTCTTTTCCTTAGGGACTAGTGGCTAAGATGATCGACACTTCAACCCATGACCAAGGCACAAGAAAACTACTCCATATCTATAAGAAACAAAATATCAAACACTTGGCGGGCATAGTAAAAAGACATGGTAAATAACTAGAGAAATCAACAAGCAAGATGATCAATGGAGTAAATAAGCAAGAGAATCAACAATTATCACTAATAAAGCAAGTAAATGACAATGGATCATAAATTCCAACAAGATTAAAGCAAAATAAAAGCAAGAGGATGAACATAAAAGTAAGAATGAGTAAAGAAATGAAGAACAAGTAGAGATTGTATTAATAAAGCAAGAGTAACAATTAACAAGCAATTAAACACTACAATTAACTAAGAGTTTGGCTAGTAATAGCTGAAAATGGAAGAAGAAATTAAAGAACCTAAGAGAGAAAATGAGAGGTATGAAGAACAATCCAAAAATCTCTCTAAACTATTCTAAAAACTACAATTGATCCTAATGTGTGAATATGCTATGTGCTTCAGCTGTTTTCCCCACATATAGGTCGAATTGGGCTTCAAAGAGGCTAGGCCTTGGCCTGAAAATACGAATTTCCAATTCTGGCCTTCATTTTATGTCATTCTGCAGCGTAAAGTTGCGTACGCAACTCTGTCCAGAGAGCTCCCTGTATGCTGCAGGGGAGGAAGTTGCGTGCGCAACTTAGTCTGGACAGAATCAAAATCTGCTCTATTCCAGTGTTGCGTACGCAGCTCCGCTAGCAACTTCGCTAGCAACTTTCTGGCAGCTTCCTCTATTTTGACTCCTCTTCATAAATCCTTTGCTTCCAATGCCTTCCTTAGCCTTTCACAAGCATTTTTCAACCCCTAAAGTCTTGAAATATACTACAAAACACATCAAGGCACCAAGTAGGATGAAATTGTACAATTTTTACTCAATTCCACGCTAATTTAGCATGTATTTCTCAATTGGAACAAATATAGCAAAGGTTCACAAACATGGTTATTCACAACAAATTATGCGGATTTAGATCGATAAACCCATCAAATATAACACATATTTCATCATGAAATATGAGTTCATCAAAATACCCCACACTTAGAAATTAGCATGTCTTCATGCTCAAGTGAATAAAACCAAGAGGTGAATGAAATTTCTTAATCTTTACAAAACAAATTCAAGAATCATGGAGGGAAGAACTGCACAAGGATCAATCTTATGGATGAAATTACATTCAAAGAGAGGTTGCATAATCATGCACAAGAGCATGGGCAAAAGTATTACAGCAAATACTAACCCCAAAAACAGTTAAAGCTCAAAAGGCTTTAAACTTGCCTTACACTACAAGGAATGTTCTTAATCATAGAAGTGAGCTTAAGAACCCTTACCGGATGTGTATACACTCTATCCACTCAAGTGTCTAGGGTTAAAAAACTATCAATTCCTTTCTAATCTTGTTTTTCACAAATTAATCTTCATCTAACCAATCAACATCAAATGTATATATGTGTGTAACATCAAGACGGCTTTTCATGATTGTAATGGGGCCAAGGTGAAGGTAGGAATTCATATTTGGCTAAGTGAGCTTGAAGACTCGAATCTTTGATTAACAAAGGATGCACCTAGCTCTCTATTTTCTTCACTCCAACCGAAAACCATTCAGGCTCACAATGCAATTTAAGATACATGCGATGCATCTTCCTATAATGAATGATTATGGCATATACACTTGCTTATTTGGTAGTTTTTGTTTTGCTACTTTAAAGTGACAGAAGACTTTTCTTTTTTCTATTTGTTTTCTTTTCATTCATTTTTCCATTTTTTTTAAACATATTTTCTTGTCACCTTTTTTTTCTTGATAGCTTGTGCAAGTGTATATGCTTATAATATGTGTTTCATGCATACATGTACTTCCCAAATGCCTTAAGATATTTCTTCTTTTCAATTTGAAAACCCATTTTCACCCACTCACAATGTACTATCTTCCTTAATTCCCTTTCTTTTCTTCTCTCATAAAGAAATGCCTAACCACTAAATCCAAAATTAATCAAAGATCAAGCAAGGAAAATCATGGTTTTGAACTTTCACGGCTTGTAATGAGCTAAATTTGAATAAAAGGGCATTAAGGCTCAAAGTTGGATTCAAGGGTGATTTTCAAGGTTTAGGCCATTTGGTAAGTGAGCTTTTGAAAACAAAGGCCTCAATCATATGAATGCACACAATATAAACAATGATGGACATATATAATCAATTAATTCATGAATTGTAATCATAGAAGAGGAATTAACACACAAGAAGAAATGGTGGTTCTTTTAAGGTGTGAAACCACCTCTTTAAGGCTCAAATCTCTCTATGTTGTGTGTTCTTTCACTCTATTCTATGATTAGAAAATTTTCAAATCGGGTGGTGTAAAGATCAAGTTTCAAAAGATTTTCAAAGAAATTTTTCATGGTGGGGTCCCAAAAAGAGGGGCGCACAATTAAAATCCTATTTTGAAGTGCAATCATCATCCATAAGAGAATAAACCGATTGGATGTTTTATAATCAAAATGGAAAAACACAGTGTTTGTTTTTCAAAAACATCCAATCTCAGCAAAGTTTAAACTACTAACTACCAATCATCCAACAGTTATTAAAAGAACTAACTAAGAAAGCATGTAAATTGTTCAACTAGAATTAAACCGGACCAAATTATTTATGAAAGTTGCGGAGCTCTACCACCCCACACTTAAAGTGTGCATGGTCCTTAGTGCACAAAAGTGGTGTTGAGCTAAAGGTTTGGTGGTGGGTGCTTGGTGTAACTTGCCTTGGAACTATCAGCTAGTTCTGCAGTTCCCCAATCTTCAAGATCATCATAATCCCAAAACCGCTACTCTTCTTTGGGGACCTCTTCCATTTCTGGGATGAGGGTTTCATCCATTGCACTTAATTCCTTGGCATCATCTTCAATTTTCTTGTTGATCTCACTATCACTGCTATCATCTATGATGATTCTTTCTGTAGTCACAGCTCGAGATGGTCCCCCTTTAGCAATAATCCTTTCGGAGAACCTGCACCTAATTGGCTTCACTGGCATTCTAGCAGTTCTCCTGATTTTGCGTGGCTACGGAGTTTCTAAAATCGAGGCAATGGGGTCCTTTGACACAGTCGCCACTGAAGGAAGTGTGGTCATAGGTGCTGCCAGGGCAATCACTAAGAGCTTCTCAGGCATGATTATGGAGGTAGGTGAAGGCAGCGGAAGTGAATCCTTCAATGCTGCAAGCCTAGGTGAGGCCCGTGATGGTAGTGTCCTTATCTTAATGGTGGAGATCGTGGAGCTCTTAGGGCAGCGAGTCTTCGTGAGACTCGGGTTGTTGACACCCTGACTTTTTCCTTTCCCTTAAGTGCGGCTTTGTTCTTTTTGTGTTCCATCTGAAAACCAGAAAATAGTAACTAAGTAAGCATGAGGCACATGATCACTAAACAATGTAGTATAACCAATAACTTCATGACTATGCTTTTCATGACTAAACAAGCATGCTAACAATGGAGTGTACTTCTAAGTATCAAGTCATCCCAAATTTGGTACCAACAATCATCCAACGATCAAAGCAATGTGTGATGTAACTTGCAAGGCAAGGATTAAACCAAAATTGGGGCCAAATTTGCTATGAGGCATTTTGTCGAACACTTGGTGTGTAGTTTTTGTAAAGCACGGATTTTGTGCAAAAACCAAGTGTTCAATCCCAATTTTCAAGCACAAAGGTATCATTGTCAACCAACAAGTATCAAAGAACATCAAAAGCATGCATTTGGTCTTAATCTAGCATCATTGAAAACTATTACTAACATGATCCAAGTATGAGAAGAAGAGAGAATGAGGTAAGATGAATGATGGTATGAAGCACTTACTTGTTGGTGATAATGAAGGATGATGATGATAATGGAGATGGAAGGTAGAAGAAGATAGGTTTGGGGAGGAAGAGAGTATGAGGGTGTTTGAAGGATAGTAGAAGAGAAAATGAAAAGGGGTTGAAGGCATCAGCGATTTTAATCATGCTGAGTGGGCCTCTGGGCCATTTGTTGCATACGCAATTCTGGGCTTAGGGCAGAGTTGCGTACGCAACTCCTCAGAGTGAGCTCTCTGTCCAAACTTTTCGTAATGTTGTGTACGCACCATAGAAAGCGGCGTATGCAACTCTGGGACAGAATCAAGAATTTTTTGTGGTGATAGGAGAGTTGCGTACGCACCCCTCCAGGGTTGCATGGGTTGCGTACGCAACATAGGGGAAAAGAATTGAATTCTTGTGACGAATTTTTCAAAACCCATGCCTAAAGCATGCATTCTTCTATTCCTTTGTTCCTATCATCCATTTTCCAGAGGGTTTTGGACCTAACCACACTATGTACACCTAATGTCCACCCCCTTTCTATGATGTATAAACTACCAAAAGAGAACAAATCTTCTTCACAAAACAACTATGTACAAAATGCAAGAAAATATATAAGATTGGAGAGTTTTAACATGGTGGGTTGTCTCCCACCTAGCACTTTTGTTTAGTGTCCTTAAGTTGGACATTGTTGCATGGGGCTTTATCACTTCCATTTAGAGTTGTCCTCCACCAAATGATCATCAATTGTGCCTTGGTGATCACTCGCATCCTCCATAAGATACACCTCTGTTTCTTTACCACTGTTTTGCTCATGATAGAGTTTTACCCGATGGCCATTGACCTTGAAAGTGGTGCCATCCGACTCCTGCTCCAATCTACTATTCTATAAGGGGATATATCCTTGACCTTGTAAGGTCCTTCCCATCTTGATCGGAGCTTTCCAGGCATGAATCGGAGTCTTGAATTATAAATGAGGACCTTGTCTCCGATGTTGAATTCTTTTCTCCTCAAACCTCTATCATGTGTTACCCTTGCTCGCTCCTTGTAAAGCTTAGAATTTTCATAGGCTTCAAACCTTATTGCTTCCAATTCTTCCAATTGGAGCTTCCTTTTCAACCCTGCTTCTTGCAGATCCATGTTGCACTCTTTTACCGCCCAATAAGCTTTGTGTTCTAGCTCCACTGGAAGATGACAAGCTTTCCCATAGACTATCCGGAAGGGGCTCAGTCCTATAGGGGTCTTATAAGTAGTTCTGTAAGCCCATAGAGCATCACCAAGCCTCATACTCCAATCTTTTCGATTTGGATTCACAACCTTTTCCAAGATTCTTTTAATTTCCCTGTTTGAAACTTCTGCTTGTCCATTTGTCTGTGGGTGGTACGCAGTGGCTACCTTGTGGACTACTCCGTACTTCTTCATTAGTGCTTCTAGCTTCTTGTTGCAAAAATGGGTTCCTTGATCGCTTACTATTGCTCTTGGTGACCCGTACCTGCATATGATATTATTCCTTACAAAAGAAATAACAGTGTTAGCGTCATCAGTATGGGTGGCGATAGCCTCCACCCATTTAGAAACATAATCCACAACTAATAATATATATGTAGACCCATTTGATGTTGGAAACGGTCCCATAAAGTCAATGCCCCAAACGTCGAATATCTCACAAAACAACATTGGTTGGTGAGGCATTTTATCCTTTCGGGAAGTATTTCCAAACTTCTGGCATTGATGACAAGTCTTACAAAATAGGCAAGCATCTCGGAACAGTGTAGGCCACCAAAACCCACAATCCAACACTTTCCTTGCGGTCCTTTGTGGTCCAAAATGGTCACCACTCTCAGATAACTGACATGAGTGCAAAATAGGTTGGAACTCAGATTCCGGCACACATTGCCTAATTATTTGGTCGGCACCTCGTTTCCACAAGTAAGGGTCATCCCAAATATAATACTTGGAATCACTCTTTAGCTTCTCTTTTTGTTGCTTTGAAAACTCCGGTGGAAAAGTGTGCCCTACCAGATAATTGGCCATTGGTGCAAACCATGGTATAATCCTATTCGTAGCATGCAATCCTTCTAAAGGAAAAGAGTCATCAATAGGGAGTGGGTCCTTTTTTGTGTTTTCTAGCTGACTTAGATGGTCAGCCACTAAATTTTGGGATTCGCTCCTATCTTGAATTTCAAGATGGAATTTTTGTAAAAGGAGAACTGTAAACCCTGTATCGTTAGCTAAGCCGATCGAACCGGCTTTTCATCGACGGTAATGAACCGGAACAAAACACAAGTGAGGGAAACACGTACGCAAACTAGAATTTGTGCGCAAACATGAACACCTTCGCTAAAAGTTTGGCCCGAACTGGACCAAACCGCAAAATAATCGGACCGCATTAGTGAGTATATAAGGGCCAAAGCTGCCCAAACCCCCCATTTCTCACTTTCAGCTGAAAGCAGAATTGAGAGAGTTGGTTAAGAGAATTGATTCTGAATCAATTCTCCACTATTCATCGGCGACTGCCAATCGCGATAACTTTTGATCCGAAGCTCCGATTGACGCAATGTTTGTGGCTACTCGAAGCTTGTTCCGTCCCCTTTGATTCTACACCACGTATGAGGTATGGGCATCACGAATTCCCTCTCATTTCTAGCTCCTAAGC
>JASCZI010152632.1:1528-12950 GCA_036250425.1 Stylosanthes scabra | reverse complement strand
AAGCTCCCTATAAGTACTTAAGAAGTGGCTTAAGTCCTCGGAAAAATACTAAGCAAAAATACTTGAGTTATTTAATTTCAAGTCTTTTAAATCTACATCAAGTGTTTTTGGAAACTACAAGCTCCTTATAAGTGGCTAGGAATTAACTTAGTCCCTTGGAAAAATAATAGTACAAGCACTTGTGTTGTTCATTATTCTTAGATATTTACATTTCCGCAAAAATTATTCATTGTTGTTGAGATACTCAATTCACCTCCCTCTTGAGTATCCGTGCTACGTGACTAACATATAAAGCCTTCTTTGACTCAAGTCCTCAACTAAAAGTGGTTTTTGCCCACCGTCACACCACACCAACTAAAAATGTTAATGGACATTAATTATTCTCTCTAACTTACATCAGATACACATACATACTAAAATTAAAGTAACTAAGGAAGATACTCCAAGATTTGTCAAATAAACGCTTCAACATTGCAATTTGCATTAGTATATATCTAAAAAAAAATAACACAGATAACATCCAAATTTAAGCCGCTCCTGGAATATAGTGTCGAATCCCAAGAAAGTTGCACAAAACTACTCCCAAGAGTTCCTGTGATAAATTGAGATTAAACGACACAAAAAAATAAGAGTAGTCAGTATGAATGATTGAAGAGCAGAGTAAAATCCATTTCTCTTCAAGCCTCTCCATTATCCTTCCATCCCTTCCTTTCCAAAAATATAACTCATAAACATCTTCGAAATCAAGTAAGACAATTTTATTATATAGACAAAGAGAAGTAATTGCTATCACATTTATTGAAGATTTATTTAGAATTGGTGTTATGAAGCTCCTAAACAAAATTTGCAAAAGAAAGTGATTTAGTATATATAGCAATGCTATGGAAAAGAAAGTGAAAATAAATTTGTAAAAAAAATACCCTTTGCTATTTGATGATATTTTTATGCTTTCTCATGAATTTCTCTACTTTTCCATGCTTTTCTCTATCTTTTCAAGTCATTCTTGCCTCCTAAATCTTAAATAACTTAAACAAACATGTCAAGGTATCGAATGGAATAAAAGTAAAATTAATTTAACAATTTTAAAGGCCTAAATAAAAAGCATGTTTTGATCAATATAATTAAGTTTAATTAAGAAAAAATTCACAAAGGCATAAGTTAACAAAGATTAAATGCAATTTAAGTTGATATAGCCACTCTTTTCAACTAAAAAATTCACAGAATATATGAATTTATCACTTTCCAAAGTAAAAAATAATATATGCTTCTCATTCTTAATCAAAATAATTGCAACCTAATACAACATAGTGATTCAAAATAATTAGGAATCGCAAATACTATAATGAGGGATGTCCATTAAAAGCACAAAAATAACATAAACAATGCATTTATCAAGAAAATAAACCCGAAAGAAATAGAATGTTATATTTTAATCTTCTTTACAATTCCAAAACAAAAATTAAAGCCTGAAAGTAATATGAATATTGAAATAGATATAAGATTGGAAAATGACTAGGAATTTGAGAATAAATTTATAAAAATGATCATTTATCAATTTAATTATAAATCCAAATAATATTTTACTTAATTATTGCTTCTTTAGTTTAGTAGCAAGATAAACAATGGTTAAGAATAACTTAGAAAATATGTACATAGATCAAAACTAAAACATAATACTGCAAAATAAATCAATAACAAAAATAAAAAAGTGATGAAATTAAATAAACAGAGAAGCATGAACATAAGTTGTAGGTACATGAAACAAATAAAAACTAAAGATAAGCTATAAAGGTAATAAAACTCACTTGTGCAAAGCTTTATTGATAAGAGACTGTAGTGCACAATTTCTTATCAAGAAGATGCAGATCAGGATAATTTATATGGTTCAAAGAAAGTAACTAGAGAGCCACAGTTCCATCTCTCTGTTCCATAAGGCAATATGAGAATATATGCACTTCATATTAAAATCCTCAACTTCTTTCTCGCATTTCTTCATTGTCAATTCCTCATGGCTCTTTCCATTTCTGGTTGTATGAAGCAAAAAAGTACTCATCCAAATATATACTAACCTCAAGGATAGTAGGCAAATTAATGTTAACATCCCTGCATTTTTTATTTATTTTTTAGATGAGTAGCAACATGCATTTTAAATAAGAACTAAAGATAACATAAGCTACAAAGATAATAATACTCACTTGTACAAAACTTTATTGATAAGAGACTCTAGTGCACAATTTCTCATGATTGCCACCACAAGTCCAACAATCTTCCGTATTTAATGAAGCATGAATATTGATTTGCTAACAATCTCACACTTTACAAATTTCATGCCCTTAACTACAAAAATAGAGTACAGTTTGCTTCAAATGAAATAATGAGTACCCACATGATAATTCAAGATTCTATCAAATAAGACTAAGAGAGAAGGGAGCTATGGAGATGGAAGGTGGAGACATATACGAGGCAAAAGTAGGGGAACGAAGCAATGACAAAGCTTAAAGTCCGGCAGCTTTAACGGCGAGCCCTAATGGAGTTGCAAAAAACGGCAGTGGCCGAGTAGAGAAAGAGTAACAACGACCTCTTTCTCTCTCCAGCTCTCTCTCTCTTCCAGTAAACCCACTGTAAAGATGATGGTGGACCGTCGAGGCTACTGCAGATTGCAGTGCTGCGTCGTCGAAGGATGCTGGCGCTGCGATGGTTTCCGACGCGGGAAACGAACTGCTCTCTGGTCACTTCTTCACTTATTGTCTTTGAGTTCTCTTGCAGTTAGGGCTTTTTATTTATGGAGGATGAAGGGATTTTAATATATAAAAAAGCACTTGATAGCATATTGAAGAAGAAAAAGAATAGATCTAGTTAGAAGTCATACATTTTGAAATTTTGATTGTGAATTTGGTGAGTGAGAGAGAATAAAAATTGTTTCAAAATTTGAAATGAGGGAAGATATAAAGCTATTCTGGGACTCTTGGTAGAAAAGATAATATAAAAAGTATAACGTCCTTTTTACCCTTTTAATAATTATTTTATGTGAATTTTTTTGTGGTGTAAATAGTCTTTTTACTTAGGGTTTGTTTGGTTAAAAGGAAAGAAATGAAGTGGAAGGAAGTAAAAAGGAAGGAAGGGAAAGGAAGGAAGTTGGATTGATTTTTATTTTTCTTTGTTATGTTTGGATGAAAGCAAAATGAGAAGAAAGGAAAGAAAAGAAAAAGTAACTTTTTCTGTTTGGTTGAAGAGAAAATTAAAAGGAAAGAAAAGTATAATAGAGTTGAATGACACTTTTGTCCTTATATTATAAAAAAAATATTTTATTTAGAATTAATCTACGTATATCATTATACACCTCTGTACACACCATTTATAACACAGAAAAATATAAACATTAGCATAGAAAAATAAAATTTATATGCTGATGTTTATATTTTTTCATGTTAAAAATGATATTTATGGGGGTATAGAGTGGTACATGTAACATTTTCGTTTTATTTATCTGATTATTTCTCAATTTAAAACAAATAAAATTAAAGTGATATATTAATACCATTAATAATTGAACAAAATTTTTATACATAGTATAAATTAATACAATTATTATAATATCAATAATTTTTGTAAAAAAAATCATTTTAACATTTTAATAAGGGAAATATGGAGAATTCAACCTTATTGTTATTTATGTGCACTTTTTCTTTTCATTTTCCACCCACATTTGGAAGGGAAAAATTTATGTGGACCCATCTACTTTTTTAGCACTATTTATTCTTTCCCTTCAACTTTTCTCTTAAACCAAACAAAGAAAAATTTTCCTTCCATTTTCACTCCTTTTCTTTTCTTTTCTTTCCCTCCATTTTCCCTCCAAACAAACAAGCCATTAGTGAGACATTTGTCAAACAGACAATTGCTTCACTTATCGAGTATTGATTGCTATAAAGTGTCAAATCCCAAGAAAGCTGCACAAAACTACTCCCAAGAGTTCCTTTGAGAAATTGAGATTAAACGACACAAAAAAAATAAGAGTAGTCAGTAGTCATACTTATGACTGATTGAAGAGCGGAGTAAAATCCATTTCTCTTCAAGCCTCTCCATTATGCTTCCATCCCTTCCTTTTCAAAAGTATAACTCATAAACACATCCAAAATCAAGTAAGATAATTTTATTATATGGACAACAAGAAGTAATTACTATCACATTTATTGAAGATTTATTTAGAATTGAAATTATGAAGGTCCTAAACAAAATTTGCAAAAGCAAGTGATTTAGTATATATAGCAATGCTATGCAAAAGAAAGTGAAAATAAATTTGTAAAAAAATATCCTTTGCTATTCGGTGATATTTTATGCTTTTCAAAGTAAAAAAATAATATATGCTTCTCATCCTTAATCAAAATAATTGCAACCTAATACAACATATGATTCAACATAATTAGGAATTGCAAATAGTATAATCAGGGATGTCCATGAAAAGCACAAAAATAGCATAAACAATGCATTTATCAAGGAAATAAACCTGAAAGAAGTAGAATGTTATGTTTTAATCTTCTATCTTTATAATTTCAAAAACAAAAATTAAAGCCAGAAAGTAATATGAATACTGATATAAGAATGGAAAATGACTTAGAATTTGAGAATAAATTTATAGAAATTATTATTTGTCAATTTAATTATAGATCCAAATAATATTTTACTCAACTATTGCTCCTTTAGTTTAGTAGCGAGATGAACCATGGTTAAGAACAACTTAGAAAATATATACATAGATCAAAATTAAAACATAATACTACAAAATAAACTAATAACAAAATCAAAAGAAATAAAAAGTGATGAAACTAAATAAACACGGAGAAACATGACCATAAGCTGTAGGTACATGAAACAAATAAAAACTGAAAATAACATAAATACTCACTTGTCCAAAGCTTTATTGATAAGAGACTGTAGTGCCCAATTTCTCATCAAGAAGATGCAAATCAGAATAATTTATATGGTTCAAAGAAAGCAACCAAAGAGCCACAGTTCCATCTCTCTGTTCCATAAGGCAATATGAGAATATATGTACTTCATTTTGAAATCCTCTTCTTTCCCGCATTCCTTCATTGACAATTCCTCATGGCTATTTTCATTTCTTGTTGTATGAAGCAAAGAAGTACTCATCCAAATATATACCAATCTTAGGGGTAGCAGGCAGATTAATGTTAACATCCCTGTATTTTTTATTTATTTTTTAGATGAGTAGCAACATGCATTTCAAATAAGAACTGAAGATAACATAAGCAACAAATGTAATAATACTCACTTGTGCAAAACTTTATTAATAAGAGACTCCAGTGCACAATTTCTCATAATTGCCACCGCAAGTTCAACAATCTTCCGTATTTAATGAAGCATGAAGATCGATTTGCCAACAATCTCACACTTTGCAAATTCCATGCCCTTAACTACAACAGTAGAGTACAATTTGCTTCAAATAAAATAATGAATACCTACGTAATACTTTAAGATTTTATTAAATAAGACTAAGAGAGAAGGCAGCTATGGAGATGGAAGAAGGAGATGTATATGAGGCAGGAGCAGGGAACAAAGCAATGACAAAGCTTAATGTCCGACCCCAACGGCGAGCCCTAACGAAGTTGCAAAAAACGGCAGTGGCCGAGTAGAGAAAGAACAGTAACGACCTCTTTCTCTCTCCAGCTCTCTCTATCTCTTCCAGTAAACTCACTGTGAAGATGCTGGCGAACCGTCAAGGCTACTCCAGATTGCATTGCTGTGTCGTCGGAGGATGCTGGCGCTACGATGGTTGCCAGCGCGGGAACAATTTGCTCTCTGGTCACTTCTTCACTTATCGTCTTTGAATTCTCTCGCGGCTAGGGCTTTTTATTTATGGAGGATGAAGGAATTTCAATATATAAAAAAACACTTGATAAAAGATTGAAGAAGAAAAAGAATAAATCTGATTAGAAGCCATATATTTTGAAATTTTGATTGTGTATTTGGTGGGTGAGAGAGAATAAAAACTGCTTTAAAATTTGAAATGAGAAAAGGTTTAAAACTATTCTCGGACTTTTAGTAAAAAAGATATTATAAAAAATATAACGTCCTTTTTACCCTTTTAATAATTATTGTCATTTGAATTTTTTTGTGATATAAATAATTTTTTTACTTGACGAGACACTTGTCAAATAGCTAATTACTCCATTTATCGAATATTGATTGCTATAATTTTCTCACTATTTTCTTTTAATACAGGGATTGATTGATTGATGGTACAAGTGCACATTACTTGTGGCTAATTCTATTCTCTTCACTCTTACCGTGTTAATTTGAGTGTGAAAATATATAACCATGAAGAACTAAATTTTGGTAATAATGCATTTGGAAAAAAAATGTAATCAATCAAAGAAAATGAAAGTCAAGATAATTTATTTATTTAATATATATGTATATACCAGATACGAGGGAAAAAAATTTTAAATAAATAAAATTAATTCTTTATTTACCAAAATCCGCAAGCCTACAATTATTTACCATTTTTCATTTTATTACTAGTACCGGCCTAAGACGGTACTGGGTTCATTTCAGTACCGCCTTAGGCCGATATTGGGCTAAAAAAATTAAAAAAAAAATTACACCAGTACCAGCCTAAGGCGGTACTGAAATGAACCCAGTACCGCCTTAGGCCGGTACTGTGTTCATTCCAATACCGCCCTATGATGGGCCGGTACTGAGTTATTTCCAATACCGCCCTATGATGGGCCGGTACTGGCATTTTATCCGCCTATATATATGGGGGCGGGAGTGAGAGTGGATTCTTGCTAATATTCACTCTCTCTTACACATTCTAGGGAAAAAAAAGCGATACTTGTTCTGTTATGGCAAGGGGTGATCAGGGTGAGGCAGCGGGGCCCAGACGGCGACCACCTGCCGCCCGGGGACGTTGCCGAGCCGCCGGACGTGGCCAACGATAGCCTGCATTGCGTAGTCCAGACATCAATAGGCTCAGTGGAAATGTTCACGTAGTTGGGGCACAGGACTTCCAGGTCATAATTACTATTTTTCTGGTTATAAGTAATTTTAAATAATAATTAGAGCATGTTTGATTTAGTGTACAATAGGAGTTAATTTAATTTTTAGTAGGTATGATTATTTAACGTTAGTACATGTTAGGAGTTATGATTTGTTTAATTGTATTAGTGATGATAATTTAATTAGAGTATGTTAGAGCATTAGATTTTTACCTATAAGTTATGATAGCCATTATTTAATTTTTAGCATGTATGCGTAGTTAATCTTAGGGCACATTAGGAGTTATGGTAGCCATTATTTAATTATGATAGTGATGATAATTTAATTAGAGTATGTTAGATTATTAAATTTTTGCCTATTAGTTAAGATAGCCATTATTTAATTTTCATCATGTATGATTATTTAATCTTAGTGTACATTAGGAGTTATGATTTGTTTAATTTTGATAGTGATGCTTATTTAATTAGAAAATGTTAGATTATTTAATTGATCTTTAAATACCGTGTAATTTGTTAGACATTTTAAATTTTATTTTCACCTGTATGGTAGGTTCCGCGCTTGCTAGAGTTACGGCGCGGTAGCGTTGTCGTGACCCCCCTCCCCCGGCAGGCGATCGTACCTTACGTCGAGGCGGCCGGTTTCGAGGTTCCGCTGCGGATGAGAGACTTCGACATTGATGGTCTCTTGCTCTCTTCCTTTGTGGAGCGGTGGCGGCCCGAGACACACTCTTTCCATCTTCCGTGGGGGGAGGCGACCATCACGTTACAGGATGTCGCTTACCACCTTGGTCTCCGCACCGATGGCGACCCTGTTGGAGGGTGTGTCAGAGACTTCCAGCATTGGTAGGGGCGACCGACGTGGGGGATGGTCGAGGAGCTATTGGGAGCGAGGCCTCCGTTGAGAGGAGGTGGGAAAAACGAGTATGTCGCCATCAAGATCACGTGGCTCAGAGATCGGGTGCGACATACTCCAGCTGGTGGTGACCCTGATGTACTACGGCAGTATGCCAGATGTTATATATTGCTGATGATCGGGTGCTGGCTCTTTCCAGACAAGTCGGATAACATGGTGTCGTGCGATGGGTGCCTCTCCTTGAGGATCTCGACGCCTGCAAGAAGCTCTCCTGGGGTTCGGCAGTTCTTTGTTACACCTATCTCTGTTGCATATTATGGTTATGTCTCTATTACTAAGATGAGTTAATAATTGAAGCAGTTGTGAAAACTACAACGCCAATGATATGATTGGTACACAGATTCACACACAAAGAACATAACTCGATAAAATGCATAAACGCAAACACATATGATATAAGAAACCAAACACAATAACATGCTAATAGGCCAACTACAATCAAGGGTCACTAGGGGCAGGAGCGTTGGGGCATCTCTTCCTCGTGTGCCCCTCCTGCCGGCATAAACCGCACCTCTTCGGCTCTGCGCGCTCAACAATATCCATCTCGTTGCGGATCCTGGTAGACACTGGCCTTCCCGGCTTCTTCCGACGCATTGCAGGGTTAGGCCTCACAATTGCGCCGTGCCACCGAGGCCAATACTGCTTGTCTGGGATCGGGGGAAATTCAACCCGATACACACTGAAGACAGACTGAATCTTGTACACTGGGTCAACGTATCGCCCCCACTCGAGTCCAACTGCAGCACAGGACACCAAAGCATGCCTACACGGATAATGAAGCGTCTGGAATACACCACAGTCGCACTTGCGCTGATTGAGATGCACACAGTATGATCGCATGCCGTACCCCTCCATCTCCTCGAGCTCATCAACACTGAAGACCTCAGCCTGTCGGTCATAGTGTGTCACTCTCATATTCGGCAGAAACTCTCTTAACTTCTTGATGGCGTGAGTTAGATGCTGTGAGAACTCCTGCCCAGCACTGATCTATGCCATAGCTTCCCGTCCTTTTCTAATGAACAACTGCTGTAACCTCTCATACGTTGCCCTCATGATGGCAGCCACGGGCAATCGGAGCGTACCCTTAAGGACACCGTTGACACACTCGGAAATGTTGGTTGTCATGTGTCCCCAGCGACGACCCTCGTCGACATACTTCATCCAAAGATCCTTTCTGATCCGGCTAGCCCATGCATATATCTCTGGAGACAGCTGCGCAAGAGCTTTCATCCAATGATCTGCCCCACTCAGTGACGAACTGTATGCTGCATTCTTCAAATACCTCTTTCCCTCAGTGTTGCCAAACCGATTCATGAAATTCATCGCCATGTGTCTCACGCAAAATACATGATGTGCTGCAGGACGAGCCCACCCGTTGTTCGGGTCATTCAGGGCTGCTCGGATTGCATTGGACCTGTCGGAGATGATCATCACACCATCCTGTGGAATGATGTGCAGCTTCAGATTCTTCAAGAAGAAAGACCATGACTCTGTCGACTCCGACTCAACTATGGCAAATGCGAGTGGCAGAATATTGTCGTTGCCATCTTGTGCCACAGTGATCAAGATCACCCCGCCATATTTTCCATATAGGTGTGTCCCGTCTATCGATACGAATGACTTGCAATGCTTGACTGCCTCGATGCACGGTGGAAAAGCCCAAAACACCTTGTCAAACTAACTAGAGTCACGATCTGACGTGTTCCCGTCATAATAAGGAACAACCGCGAAATCAGTTGCAGCACCGGGCAGAAAATCCCGAAACGCTTGAAGCAGAAAGGGAACCCTGTTGTACGACTCTTCGAAACCTCTGACAACTGTAACATCGCCTTCTTCTTTGCCATCCACACTTTCCTGTATGATGGTTTGAAATGATAACTCTGTTGAACGGCACTCTGCAACAAGGGAACCGACACCGAAGGATTACTCTTCACCAGGGGCATCACCACATTCGTCATCAATGTGCTGTCTAGCTGAGAGTGATCTTCCGCCATGACGGGTGCCAGACAGGTGTGCGGCGAACCTATTTTACGCACCTCCCTACAAAAAGAACCAAACAACGTACGCATGAAGAATGCCAACACAGTGGTAGAATAGGAATAGATAACATGCAATAAATTTAGCTGCACAACACATAAAACCGTAGCATACCAATATCCCAAATTCTGTCGTAGCGCCAATCGAATCATCCATGGACACCCGGCTGCGTGATGCTTGCATCGACAGTGATACTTCAACCGATCTGACTCAACGACCTTGTACTCGGCATTTCTTTGAATGCTATAATTCTTCACCGCCATGAGTACAGCCTCACGATTTCGCATCCTGTGGCCCACCATAAACTCAACTCCCCCATCCGTTTGGTACTCAACATCAACGGCGTCCATCGTCGGATCCTCTACATGCCGAGCATCAATGTTTAGCTGCTGATGAAAACATGGTACCTGTGCGAGGTCAGGGATGGGCAGCGGTGCGGGGGGGACTAATCGACAACATCCAGCCAAGGTGTTCGGCACCTCCTTGTCTTCCTCTGTGCTATGACACGAGGACTCCTCCTCATAGTCCGAATCCTCCCCGGAGTTGTAATCCCGCATGGCTACGTCTTCCAATGCGAGAACATGGCTTGGGGCGGGGTCCGTCGATGGGCCAGGCGAACGAAAGCTGCTAGAGCTTCCGACGTGACGCACCTCGGCAAAGAACTCCATAACCTTGCCGTCCATGACCCTCTTATGCACCTCGAACGTCATCCATACATGGCTATCCTCGCTAATCCAAGAAGGTCGGTACTCTAATCGATTATCCGCGGTAATTTCTTGGAAACAATATGCAAGATGACCAATTTGTCGACTGCCTGTCGGCCCAAGATGAGACAGAATTAGCTGTTTCAACTCAACCAACGTCTCCACGCGAGTATGCGCAAACAACACCGGAGCGCTTGACTCAAAAGACGCCACATTCTCTCGTCGAACTATGACACCATTGGGGTGTACTACGAAATAAAATAACTCTTGTGCCATTTTTTTCTTTTGTGAGAGTGTGTGGGATTGTTTTCCTAACAAATTGCACACCATGTTGCTCTTTATATAGGCAACACATTTCTGGTCTGCACGACCCAGTACCGGCCCATCATGGGACGGTATTGGAATGAACACAGTACCGGCCTAAGGCGGTACTGGGTTCATTTCAGTACCGCCTCGGCCTAAAGCGGTACTGAAATGGACCCAGTATCGCCTTAGGCCGATACTAGTAATAGAATGAAAAATGATAAATAATTGTATGCTTGTGGATTTTGGTAAATAAGGAATTAATTTTATTTATTTAAATATTTTTTCCCAATACCAGACAGCTGCCAAGCCCTTCGAATGCACTCTATATATTCAGATTCCATGCTCTGACTAACGTGCAAAGTGTTATAAAATTGAAGCTAGTCGAAGCTATAGTAGAACTAAAGCTATATAAAAGATAATATAAGAAAAGGAAGAGAGAGAGCTAT
>JASCZI010152627.1:0-13670 GCA_036250425.1 Stylosanthes scabra | reverse complement strand
GCCGTACATTCCTTTTCATGTAATAGTAAATCTTTTACTATAAATAGGGCTATGATTTCATAAGTTTTTCATATCCAGAAATCAATAAGAATTTCATATTCTTGTTTTCTCTAGCTCTCTCTCTTGCTTTTCTCTTGTTCTCTCTATTATAGCTTTAATTCTATAACAATCTCAATGGTTGAGAAATAATGAACATTTCATTGACACGGATTGCCAACTCATTACCTGGTATAGAAACGACAAAATGATGACACATAATAAAATATTATGAAATTTGAAATTCAAAATTCATTTACTATTCCTTATTCAGATTTTCCCTCCTTTGTATCTCTCATATCTCCTATATATGCCTATAGAACTGAATTAAAACTCATTTTTGACTCTCCATTTCTAGGTCAAACCGTGGAAAAAAGATAATGCATCTATCTAAGAACAGCATAGTAGGGTAAGAATGACTCATTTATTGAAATTTCTATGCTCATAAACACAAATAAAAAGTTTTAATTCGTTTTGTTATTACTACAGCTAACACTGATCAAGGAAACAAGCAACAAGTTTTCATATATGCACAAATAACAGTTTAATCCATTATGTTAATTCAATTTTTTGTTCAATGCCATATTCCTGTACTAAACAAAGTTCTCATCATTCTGTGCCAGATAACAGGTTCCCAAAATGAGTTCTAATCATTGAAAGTGAGCAATTTTTTTAATTTTGTTAAAATATCTCGCTTGCCTTCCTTCTAACACTCTTCCATGAATATATAAATCTCATTTTAACCTCCACTGTTACTACACAGATTTTAAATACACTTCTCAAAAGAGGTTTAAATCTCATTCAAAATATATGCAGTTGCAGCAACATCAAGTTTAAATGAAAGAAAAAGCAAAGACCAATCAAACATCTGGTTTTAGTTGAAAATTTTTTCATCCCTGTCCATTATTTTTCTTTGAAGCTTATAAAAAAAAGTTAAAATTATAATTCAAAGCTTCAAGAGCCAAAGCCCCCAGTACTTTTACTTCTTAAAAAACATGAGTATTCTGTTCAACCTTGAATCTGTATGTATAACTTTAAAAAATTAATGGAAAAAATAATACAAACCGAAAAAGAGAAAGCAAACTAAAAAGCAACATCATGTTTTAGAAAAAAAAAAAAGTAGTATTAGGCTATGAGCACAACACTGATGTTAATCCTTTAAAAAAAAAACATAATGGCAAGATGACAACTGAATACAATTTTATAAGTTTTTTGTGAAATAATTTTGTTCGTACAGAAAATAGTTTTTTTATCGATGAAGATCATTTTTGAACTTTGATCATGAAATTTTTCTGTGTAATGGATTTGCAGAGAGAGCTTCGGGGAAAATATTTATAATGACTAAAAATGTTAAAAAATTATTTAGTGGAGTGAGAGGGAGCAAGAAATGTTTACTGTCAATGTTCTAAGTAAATTTTTTTCAGTATAATCAATAGTAGCTACAGAGGACAGGAGAGAAGAACAAGAAAGAAAACTCAGCGTGAGAAAGAAGAACATGTACCAACGACAAAGAAGAAGCAGAACGGAAGGGAAGGAGAGACGGAAGCTCGAATGGCGGAAAGAGAGAAGACAATGGTGATCTCTGGATCGTGAGAGTCAGAGAGATAAGAAAAGGAGGAGATTTTGTAGAGGGGAGGGTGGTTGCTAGGGTTAGGGTTGGCCAAGTCAATCAAAATGTTTTTTTTTTTTTTTTTGTATAAACTCAATCAAAATGTTATATTTATCTTATCCGATATTTTGTTTTTTAAATTTTTTGGGTCAGCGTATGGGCCAGACAAGCCCATCCCACACAAAACAAAGAAAACAAAATTTAAGGGTCAAAAGAATTCAACCTTTCTCAAAGAAAAAAAAAGTTTTATAGGATGTACCAAAACAATTTGAAGTGGGCTGAATTGGCAAGATTTGTTTTTTTTTTTTTTGTGATCGGCAAGATTAGTAGTCCTGAACAAACTTAGGTACAACAAACAACAAAATATATAAACCATGATCAACAATATAACAGAACCTCCTACTGGAAATCAAGAAGATAACTAAGAAGTTTATAAGACAAGGGAGAAGAATTACCAGGTGGGGTGTGGAAGAAGATTCATTGAATGGAACTGCCGCCTTCTGGCTGGGTGAAATTAGACTCCAACTGTGCTGTCCAAGGGAGCTCGCAAAATGGGGGCTGTGGCGGCTTGATTAGAAGTGGCAATGGTCACTGGATTGGAGGATTCTCTCTTCACTTGGAGCAGACGACATTCAACGCTGAGCTATCGGGAGTGGCCAAGGGACTAAAAATTGCTTGGACCATGGGGTGTAGAAGAGTAATGGTAGATATTGACGCAGCTACTGTTGTCCAGATACTGAAGGGCAAGAAGAAGCTTGCTCTCAATCCCAACCCTATCATAAGGAAAATTGAGGAATTGAGAAAGAGTGGCAAATTGTTTTTGTACAAATATACCGTGAGGATAAGATATGTGCAAATTATCTTGCTGACAAAAGCTTCGTAATTGATAATGATTTTGTTTTTTGGGATTTACTCCAAATTGTTTTAAGTGTTTTAACACAAGTTGAACAAGAACAAGGAAGCAGTTGAGAAGTTTTTGTATTATTGTGTTAACTTAGCAAAGTTAAACAAAAATTCAGTGCAAAATCTCGAGGGTTATCGCATATGAATACGTTGAAATGATTAAATTTTAAATGCCAATGAACAATGAGTCTAATACTATGACAACACACTAAGAAAGTAAGAAATGATTTTATTAGCCAAGTGAACAATAGATATCATGAAACTTTTTAAGGATATCAAAGTGGCAACAGATTTTGCCCAACTTGCACATCAACTGCAATCGCATCATAATTTATTGAATGACCTCAAATACCAAACAATCTTAATCAGTTTGTAACAAATCCTAGGACAACTGAGCAATAAGGCACAAAAGGCAGTATCAGACAACCAGTTTATAATAATTCCTAACCAATTTAACATTCCTGAGCAAAAGACAGCATCAATAGCAAAATTAAAAAATGAAGCAGCAAAACAACATTACTAAGTCTTAACCAGTTTAACCTAAATGATCAAAACAAAAATCAATTAATCTGAAGCAAAATTAACCAAATGAACCCTGCAAAGAATAAGAGTAATCCAATTTCAGTCTCATAATAACATAGTACCTAATCTGCGCTCTCTTGGTGGTGTTCTTTGACATGGTTCCTCATAACACGAAAAACATGGTCCATGGACTTCAATCCCAAGCTTCTATTACTTTGTCCTTGCTTCTTCCCTGCTCAGCAATCACATAATGAAATTGAATTCATAACCAAAAATTTAAAAAAACAAAAAACCTTAAACCAAAAATAAGAACCAATAACAAATAATCATAATTTTTTATAATTAATTAAAAATTCAGAGAATCAAGACAGAGACGGATCCATGGCAGTGTTTCATCTTCATACTTTAATCCTTCCCAAATAATTAGTGAGTGAATTAAAAATACAGAATAAAAAACCCTAAGGCTAGAGAAGAATTCAAAAATTGAATCAAGACCCTAAATAATCAGAAAACAAAAAAACAAGACACAAATTCATACCTAAGGAGGCTCCATTCACGACAGACGGTGAAGGAAGCAACTGGCGATGGACGGAGCAGAGACGACGAATGGCGACAGAGGAGACCGTTGATGGACGGATCCGAGACAACGGACGTTCTGAGGATGATGCAAAGGAGATTGGAGACGGACGGAGCAAGGACGATGACGGTCGAAGTGGCAGGGGCGACGACGGCCGACGTAGAAAGGAGCCAGGGATGCGATGACTGTGACTGAGAAAAGGAAGGCGACTTCAGAGGAGATGTTGGACGCTAGGGCGGTGAACGGTGGTGGGCGGCGGTTAGGGTTTCTTTGAGGGAGAAGACTGCTTTGGTTATGTGACAATGAATGAAAAGGAGAACAGAGAGAGAAGAGTAAATACTAAACAAGAACTAAGTATGAAGTATCAAACCCTTAAGACAAATAACGCCCTGCAGTTTTTTTTTCTTAAAACCAGCTGGGTTCCGGTTTGGTCAAACTGATCGTCCGATTCACCAATTTCTAGGTTTTTTACTCATGGTTTTAGACAATGGACCGAATCTATCTTTATATCGGTGCGATCTGATTTTCAAAACCATGGGAGAATGAGCTCCAGAGAGAGAAAATACAAAATAGAGAAGCTACTAGAAACTAATTTTATTTTTTTATTTTTTATTTTATTTTTTTACTAAAAATATGTACTCCTAAAGGCTATTGCATATATACTTGGTGATATTTATATACTTTTATATCATATATTTTGGAAAAAAAATTAGAAATATTTATTTATATATGATATTAGGAGAACTAAAAAATAAACAATTATGCTGCACATATTAAAAAAAATTACATTTCTTTAATGTCTAAATTATGTAACACTTTAAAATCCATGTTACAATTTATTTTTGCAATATTATTTCGCGTATAACATCGGCTTTACACTATTTAAATTTTAAAAAAAAATTATACTATTTCATTAGATTAAACAATCAAAATATCTATTAATAAGATACAATATATAATATATTATAATGTTAGAATTATTTGATAATGTTCTTTTATCAATTACCATATACAATAATACAATAAGATGATTAAAAGGAAGCCATTACAAAGTTTAATTTTGATGCACTAACGGTGTAAAGAGTTTTACACAGTCATCCAATCAGATTCATGTATTTATATGACTTTAGAAGTAGTGAATTTAAAAATTAATTGCTTTTGATGATGTGGTACACTTAATTGGATGCATTTATAAAACTCTTTTGGGAGTTGGGATTGACTTGGCCTCTGGACAAAGCCTTGGTAGCACACAGGATGCAACTGCTTCTTTTTCTTCAAACTCAAACGCCATCACTCCCATCAAGTTGGAGTAGGAATGTTTAAACTTGTGCTTGATGAATTTTTTCACAGAAGGAGGAGCCTAAGGGTATGCTATGAACTTTTTCATCTTGGGGCTAGGGTGAAAATCTATCTTCATAATAATTTAACTAATCTATCTTAATAATTAGGGCTAGGGTGCAACATTTTGTTTTATTGTCCATTGAAAGTCATGTCAATAATTAAGAGCATTTCAATTGTAGACAAAATACAGAGGCAAAGCAGTGGAGTGGACCTCCGATCAATGTAAAAGAACTTGATTTTTATCTACTTTTTGCAAAAAAGAAATACAATTTACTTGCAAAACTAGTTTAATTATATAATTATGACCAAATCTTTCTACTTTCAGGCGGGCTGAAGGATCTTGTAATCATCCTAAGCTTCTTAGAAATGTGTTTGCCTCTGCAAATATTAATTAGTAGCCTTGCCTTTCAAAGTAATCCTACAAATCCAGAATGATGAAGGGGTATTTTGGTCAACAAAAATTTATTTTAGTGTTTTTAAAATGGAATGAAACCTTTGTGGCAATTTTAAGAGAAAAAAAGGTTTGTGACGAAATCGATTTTGACCCCAAACCTTTATGGCATGAAGAGTACTTATCCCTTTGAAACAAATTCAAATTCAAAATGGCAGACATCTTTTCCACCATTTGGCCTTGTGAAAGGAAGATTCCTTACCTGCATGAATAGAACCAAATAAATCTAAGCAAGCAACATATATTAAATATATAGAGAGTTTTCTAATTTTCTACATCTGGAGAAAGCAATCAGGCCTATATTTGTCAGGCCTATATTTGTCAGAAAATAATTTTTCAGGATGCATACATTCAATGTGCACTCCCACTCCCAATTTGAATATCATATGGACTATTGGCAGATACAAAGTAATTGTCCCACATACAAAATGCATAGAACACCCAAAATGAATAGCTAATTCTATAAAAAGACAGAATAACCAGGTTTGTAGAGTAATTTTAGTTATTCTTAGATTAGGAACCAGTATACCTCTTTGAATGCTTGTGTTTTGAAGTGAATTTCAGTCCAAGAATTTTGTTTTCTCTATTATTCTCAACACCATGTCTAAAACTGGAAGCCATCCAAACCAGAGTTATTCACATAAACAGCAAGAACATCAACTATGGATGAATAAAGCAATAAAGAATCATTGAAAAACATCATATCAAGGAACTTAACAGTCAAAAACTCTCAAACAAACTTCACAAATGGATTCTAAATCGAACAAATTAGTTGGCAGAGATCAATAAATAGATTCTAAACTACTAAGACTTCACATTTCACTTTGCATTTCAGCAATAGCAGAGCTTCCTTCCAAGAAGTAACCACAAAGTGAGGATTAGAATAGATTGGGAAAAAAAAGTGATTATTGCCTATTGTGTGATTGTCACGAAGAAGAAGATCATGTTGTTGTTGAAGGGTATCACCGTATCATGGATTCATGGTGTCGCGAACAGAAGAAAATGAATCGGAAACTAGAGACGGTGTCGGCGCCGCCGCGGTGGTGGTTGAGATAAGAGTAGACCACTACTTTGGGAGAATGGGGCGCTGGAGAGGCTGAGTGGCTGAGAGAAGAAGAATTAGAAATTGGTTTGATTTGGGGCTTATTTTGGGTTTGGAGGCTGGCCCTAATCCAGCCCTATTTATTTGGGCTTGTTTAGGGTTAGGCCAATACTTATTTATATATATATTGGGGCTGTGGGCTCAAAAATATTTGAAGGGTTTAGGGCCAACGCTGGGGTTGGGGTATTTTTTGACAGCTCTAGTAGGGACTAGTGGCTTAAGATCATTCATATCTCAACCCATGACCAAGAAGCAAGAACATTACTCTATATTCAGAAGAAACAAAACATCAAACACTTGGTGTGCATAGTAAATCAACATGGAAAATAACAAGAAAAATGAACAATTTAAGGTACCCAATGATCTCAATCAACAGTATAACTAAAAAATAGCAAGAAACACTAAGAAAATATCAATATATCATAGGAGAAATTAAATTCCAGCAAGAACACAAGAACACAAAATAGCAATAATGGAGAATTAAGAAATTAGAGATGTTAGATGAAAGAAACAAGAAATAATTGCATTAGTTAAGCAAGAGTATCAATAAACAAATATCAAAATACTAAATTCCACAAGTGGGTATGAGTTATAGTTGCTAGAAATAAAAAGGGAAAATATAAGAACAACTAAGAACATGAGAGAAAATTAGAGAAAAAGTTATTCTCTCCAAAAACACAAAAAATAGACTGATTCCCTTGTGTTTTCAGCTCTCCCTTGTGTTTTCAGCTCTTCCCCCTTCGTAATTCTTGAATTGGGCCCTCCAAGAGGCCAAGCCTTGTACCTTTGATTCGAAATTCCCATTTTAACTTTCATCTAAAATTGTTGTCAGGCTTCGCATGCTTAAGCACGTAAGACACGTGCGTGTGCACGTGTTCGGAGAATTGAAATTCACGCAAAATCTTGGACAAGTGCGTGCGCACGTGAGGCATGTGCGTACACATAGATTGGCCGAATTGACTTCTTCGATGCTCCAGGGTCACATGCGTGAGCATGTGTAGTATGTGCGTGAGCACGAGTGTCCAGAATGCTCCTTTTGGCTTCTTTCCATGAATACCTCACTCCTAAAGCTCTTTTTAGCTACTTCTACTCCAATTCCAACCTATTTAGGCCTGCATCACTTGAACAAATCAGTCAAGACATCCAATGGAGTATGAATTAAGTAAATCTATGGCAAATTATGGCTAAAAACGTATGTATTCACAATTCAAGTCCTAATTGAGCAAGGATTCACAAATGCAATCATTCACAAGTAATTAAGTGAGTTTGGCTTGATAAATTACTCAAATATAGAACCAAATAAACCATTGAAAATGGGTTTATCACAGATACGGCCACTTTAGGCGAAGACCTACCACAAAAAACATGACATTGTTATAATATTCAATAATCCCGTGCTTCTTATTTTTCATTGGTTACTTTCAAGGTGACAGATACGCTCGGCTCCACCCAACTCTCAAGCATAAATTGCAGCAAACAACAACAACTGCTGCATCATTTTAAGAAAGAGCCATATAATAAAACCTACTCCAGAGTGACATCCATGGGAGAGAAGGGCATTACTGCAGTTGATGTGCTGCTAACATTGACTCATTGGAATAGGGTGGGAACTTGGGGCGGGTAGGGATAGGGAATTTTGTTCAAGTGGGTAAAATTGGGCTGATGCCTTGTCATAAATAAAATAAAATAAATTGAGGTCATTTTTATTAGCTTTTAAAATTTTTAGAGACAATATTTGTAATTTATTGTTTTTAATATAAAAGGAAAAATAGAAAAATTTTAAATAATCTTTTATTGTTTTAGAATATTAAGTTTTTCTTTGTAAATGTGTTACTCAAATACTTTAAAATTTTAATATATTTTGTACTAATAAAAAACCTTGATTATAAGTTTATAACACACGCATATAATAAAAAGGTGTTGTTTGTGGTGGCATATTTTAACTGGTGCCTAAGGTTGCCAAGGCTTCCTAGCCCAATGAACAATAGACATGTCGCAATAGATATATTTAGAATATGTAAGTGCTGACCTTTAAACGCAATTAATGAAGGACAATAAACAAGTAAAACATTGCTAATTGAGGTAAAGGAGTGGAGTACTGGAGTTAAGGCTAAGGGTAATAATAAACTCCGTTACACTTCAAAATTCCTTAAATTGAATATGAGAAAACATTAAGAGGTGAGATAGAGGTTATCCATGTGGCAGTACCCGAGGCTATTGTCTAAAGAGGAGCCTCCGACGCCGATTGCAGGTTCAGTTTCGAAAGGGTTGTGGGGGAGTCATCATGTTGTCTTTCCATCATGTTGTTCATTTAAGGGTATATGTAGCTTCCATTTCTGTTTATCCATGTTGTTGTTGTTGTTTGTAACACCCTTCTCGTTACTAACAGTAGTTTTCTATTAGTAACCATAGTTTTTCTATTTATTTAGTATTTTCTTCGTAATTGCTCACAGATTGGCCCGTAGAATTTTCTGTGGTCCGAATTCGTAAAATCTAGTATAGCCGTTGGACTACTTGTGACGGGTCGGAGCTAAAAAAACGTTGACCCAAGTTTGCCTAGGTTTGACCGGCCTTGAACCGGGTTAATCGGGAAGCAATTTAACCGGCTCAACCAGCCTAACTCTGTCCCGGCAAACTAGAGGCCGGCCCGAACCTTGAAGGTGGCTTATGTTATTGATATGTCAAGTGGTAGAATAGGAATAGTACAGAAAAATAAAACTCTATTAGAAATGATTGATGGAAAGTCACTCGGATAAGGGATTCACCCTGAGCCGAATCATGGGCCGCTCTTTGGAGCCGGGCCAACTTCCTTGGGAATCTTGAGCCATGAATCCACTAGTCTCAGTGTCATTTTCACTTATTCTAAGCTATTTTAGCAAGAAAAGTAAAAACAAGTGATCAAATAATACCCAGTTTGAGATAACTTTTTGTCACATCATACTTTTTCAACAACTTAACCTTTAAGTTTCCACTTTTCCTCTCTATCTCCCCTAAAATTTCTATAATCTCTCTCTCCCCTTCACTATTCATCATCTTCATCAAAACTCAAAGAAACTTCCATGGCCATATTCATTCAAGGTTGATTTTGAAGAAAACTAAAGCTCAAATAAAAAATCTAAACCGATAAACTCACTCCAATTTTCGTTCTCTTTCCAATGGTACCATTTATTTCTTGATTTGATCACAAATTTTTTGAGCTCTCTCTCTCTTCATTTTCGGCCATGAGGCCATAGTTCCATGAATTGATTTCTTGAATTTTTGGTTTAGGATTCAAGTTATACACACTCCCAAGGTTCCAAAACTTAAGCCCTTTGTTCGTAGCTCAATGTAAAATTTTACCTTGCTACCAAACCCTAACTCGGCCATGGTGCCATGATGATTGTTAAGTTTGTGTTTTTATTGATCTTTAGGTGTATTTGAAGTTATCTAAGTGGATTTCAAAGCTTGGGAATAACCAAAGAGGTAAGGATTAGGATTTAGGGTTTTATGAGCTTATGTTCTTGATTTCTTAATTTTTAAGATTATGGTTTAATGTTGAAATTGATGGTGTGAACATGTTAATTATGTTTAGATAAGCTTAATTTTGTATTTAATTTCTTGGAAACTTGATTTTTGGTGATGTTGGTGTTGGTGGCCGAATTGGCCCCAAGGTTTAGGGTTAGGGTTTCTAAGAATCTGTTAAGGGAAAATGTATAATTATGATAAGTTTGGGTCTTGGTTCTAAATTGTAAATAGTTAAAAGTTTTGGGTAAATAATATAGTTTAGGTAAATGTCGAGCTTAGGTGTAAAATCAATAAAATGTTGGGCCAAAAATATAAATAGGTTAAAAAGTAACTTAGCCAAAATTCAAGTTAGTTTGCTTAGGCCAAAGGTCAAGTATTAGTTATTAAACCGAAACTTAGTTAAATCAAGGCTAATATAATAAATTCACTTCTTTTAAACCAAGTTGAGTGCTTAGGAAAGCAGAGTGAGATTGGTATAGCCTTAGAATAAGTTGGGGGCAAGATCCCAAAGGTGACCCAGCCGAGAAACAGCTAACGGTTTACTAAACGGTTTTACTTGCGGTTAAACCGAACCCTCAATTTAACTTGCTTAACTATGTCTTGGAAATACTTAGAGACCTACATACGGTTCAACTAGATCGCGGTTTACCCAGTCACCGACCGAATAGGACTGGGTTCTCTGGCCGAGCTAGCCGTCAGAATTCTAAATTTATGATTGGATCGGTTTAGAGAGAATTACCAAGTTAAGAACCTGCAGGAGTACTAAGTTAGAGCCAAACAGGTATCTCGGAAGTAAAGTAAGAGTAACATGGTTAGGTGAGACTCGATGTTGTGTTCTAAGATTCATATCGATTCCGGATTTGTTTTATGAACATTTACCCAGTTAGTCACGGTTCAACCGAGACATCGGGTTAACTTTCTCAACTAACCTTGTTTTATACTATTAAGTGTACAGTTGAACTAGTTTTTGTTTTAACTGGTTTAACCATCCGGCATTGCATGACCCTCAAAATACTTATGATGAAGTTCAAGTTTGAGATGGTCTTTTAGGCCAAAATGAGATTAGATCGGTTAGACATGATTGATTAAAGTTAAACCGGCATAGCTGGTCTCTTAGAAATTGATTTAAGATAAAACCGGCTTAGAAGATAACTAGGGGCATGAAGGTCTTTGTACCTAGATTGGAATAGAAGTTACCAACATATTACTAAGCCCCTCTATGAGTAAAAACAATGTATGATGTGCATGCTTGTTGGTTGAGATATATTGTGGAGACACTTACAGTGTCAGAATGCAAATTGTTTCCCAAGTTGTTAGCATATCAAAGTGTCAAGCTCTGCGACGATTGCCGATTGTCAGATCGCACGTGGCCTGATCCATTAGACACTTATGCTATCAGATTGTACGTGGCAGGTTCATTAGATACATATGCAAAAAGTACGCAAGTTGGGAAACCGTATCGGGTCTTAGTCCCGGATAAAGTCGGGTTGCCGGTAGTCGACCAACGCATGAGCTCATGGCCTGCATAGGGCAAACATGCATCATATTTTTTTGCAGCATCATTTCTTGTCATTCTTCTCTGCTACTTGTTTGTGCTATGTCTTGTGAATTGCTTGTGCTTGTCTGTTGTGTGTTTGCATTGTCTTGTTTTCTGGTTGACTGTGATTGATAGAGATAAGCGAGATGTTAATAAATACACTAAATAGGGAACCTAGGAAAATAGATTAAGTTATACGTAACCAACCAGAACATAGATGGATGTCCTAGGGTGTTTCCCTTAGAAGAGTCTCACATAGGACATACCTTACTGAGAACCTTAGGTTCTCATCCCTTATTTATTTGCCTCGCGCAGGGAAGCATGAACAGACCGCAAGGAACATGTCACCGCTCTTTATCTATACACTATAGTGTCTAGTAATTAGAGTGCTTTCCCTCACTTATAGTATTTTCGCGGGGTAGGGCTTGTTAGTTACCTGAGTGCCAGTTTAGGAGCTATCAGAATGGGTCAGGATTTAAATTATAATATAGTTATTGAAGTGTCTGTAAAATATACATACATATTTATATATGTGCTAATTATCTGCTTTGTATTATGTCTGGTTTTGAATTGCTGTAAAAGTTAAGTGTTGTTATTCCTCTTCTGCATTATGGGCATTATGTCTGAATGGCTGAAGCTTCGTCAAGAGGAGAAGCGACCACCATAGAAATCACTGGGTTCCTGTACTCTCTCTCCCCACCTTAACGGCGACAATAAAACTTCCACTGTCTTTTTTAGTTTGAATAAAAATTACTTTGGATGATCACTTTCTAAAATATTATTGGCTAGTTATTGTTAAAAAAAATATTGGTACCCAATACTTTCTCTTATCCTATTAATTTTAGTTTAACAAATTAAATATTCTAATTTTATTGCACAACTTCAGAGATTATTATTTTCTTACAATGAGATTTCTTAATAGGAAATTTTAAATTGACCATCAAATTTAATTTTGTATAACCAAACAACTATAATCAACCGTGTATATATATAACATACATTAATGCTACATGCACTATTGTACACCTCTATACACTTCATTTACAATACGAAAAATGTAAACATCAACACAGAAAAATTCACAAAACACATGAATACAACATACGATAGCATAAAAACAGTTATGTATAACACAGATATAGTGTATTTCAACACAAAAATCAAAATAGGAGAAGAAGACAATGGATGTATGAAGGTGTACAGTGGTATACGTAAATTAATTCTATAAAGTATGATATAATAAGATAGCAATGTGTAAATTATGTAATTTGTAAATATAAAATTCTTGCTAGTTAAATACTAACCTAAAATAATATATTATACCATTAATAATATTCAATTTATGTCTATTTTACTTAATTAAGTCATTGGTATCTATGCCAAATTAAAAAAAATTATTTCAATATCAAATAACACAACAAATAAAACAAAACAATTATCTTAATATAAGTGTACCTAACATTACTCTTGCGGTGGCATATAGGATTAAGCTTTTTCAGAGAGTAAATGGCCAAAATGGTCATTGAATTTCCCATTGTACTTCTAAATGGTTCAAGACTTCCCGAAATAACCAAATTTGTCATTAATTTTTCAAATTGTGAATCTCTTTAGTTCTTAATTGAACTACTATTAAAATATTAGGTGACATCTCCAATAATAAAGCAACTTAATTAAAACTAAAATTTAATCACAGGTGTCCTAATTTAGTTAATTATACACCTTTAAGACCGATATAAAAGAATTAACTAAAATACGTATAGTTAACAAATTTTGGATCGTATTTAGTTATATTAAAATCTTAACTAAATAATTACTTTATTATTGGGATGTCACACTAATATTTTTTTTTATGTCCGCACTAGTTTAATAATATTTGAATTAGATTTACAAAATTTTTACAAAATTAAGAATTAGGGAAATGTACAAAAATGCCTCGCACCTTTTTTCAATCAGACAAAAGTACCCCTCAAGTTTGGGAAAAACAAATGATGCGTGTGCATCATTCATGGTTTTAGACCTCAATTTCGTGAACTTTTACTAAATAATCAGCTTAATACTCAAGTAATTCATGTTTAATTCATTATCATT
>JASCZI010152622.1:0-13712 GCA_036250425.1 Stylosanthes scabra | reverse complement strand
TGGATGTTGTACGCCTATACGTGGGAAGATGAGTCATGGTCACGTTCAAGGTTGTGGCAACGTGACCGTGGACGTAAGCTGAGTGACTATCCACGCATATGCATGGACCTCTACGCATATGCGTGGATATGATCAAGTGAGTTGCCACGCCTAAGTGTAATGAGCTTACTTAGGCGTGGGTTGGGGTATGAACAGCACGCATATGCGTGCTCTTCCACGCATATGCGTGGAACCCTGCTCTGTTTTGCTTCCAAATTCCGTTTCTTGATCTGCAAGCTTCCTTTCTTCAATTTTCCTGAAAATAATAAACAAAATCATCAAAGTACCATGCCTATAACATAATTACAATTATAATATATTTTTGCCTGCTTTTAATGAATTATTGCATTAATATCACAAAGAATTGAGTATGATTTATCCTAGAAAACCTCTAAAGATGCTCATGCATCACATTTACCTTCAAGGAAAAGTTAAGAAAACTAAGAAGGAAGGAAGAGAGGTGGCTTCGGTGTAGATATGAAGAAGGAGAGCTTGAAGTTGTCTAAGAAAAACTTGAAGAAAACATGGATGATGATGAATCCGAATGGTGTTGATGGTGGTGGAGCTTCGGACCTTAAAGGAAATGGAGAATGGAGAGGTTGATGATGATTTAAGGTTGATAAGTGATGCGTGTGCATCATTCATGGTTTTAGGCACTAATTCCTTGTGTTTTAAGTAACAAATTAGTCCAATTTCTCAACTAAACTCACATAAATCTTAATTATACACTACCTTGAGTGTTTTATTGATTAATTGCAGGAATTAGAAAGAAACACAAGAAGAAAAAGAAGGAAACTCGAGGAAGAAGAAAACAGAGAAAGGAAGAAGCTTGGAAGGATTAAAACAGAGCTAACCCTTGAGCACAAGGCACCACGTTTGGCCCACGCCTAGGCGTGGCCCGAACATGGCCTCACCAAGCTTGCCAAGCACCACCAAGCATCATTACAAGTCACGTTTGGACCACGCCTAGGCGTGGGCTAAACGTGACATTACCAAAGCTCTTCAAGCAAGTTAAAGCATTCACCAAGTCAAGTTTGGCCCAAACGTATCCAAGCAAAGCTCACCAAGTCCCCAAATCCACCACCGAGCCACGTTTGGACCATGCCTAGGCGTGGGCATGGCCCAAACGTGGTGCTCCCAAGGCTCCCACAAGCAAAACAAGTCCACTCAAGACCACGTTTGGTCCACGCCTAGACGTGGCCCAAACGTGGTTCACCATCAACACTCCCAAGCAAATCAAGCTCACATGAAGCCACGTTTATAGGCGTGGACCAAACGTGGCCTTGTGCCCACGCCTAGGTGTGGCCCGAACGTGGTTCTCCATGACAAGTCCAAGATCCAAGTTTTCAAAGTGTTGTTCCCATTTATCAAGCCCAAGTCTCAACCAAGTTTACTGTCTATAATTAGTAATTCCATTAGGTTTAGTAATTAGTATAAATAGGAAACTTAGCAATTAGTTCAAGCATCTTTCATTCTATCAATTTTTCATAAACATAAATTAGGATTCATCATGTATTTTCTCTTCTTCTCTGTTGTATTGCTCGATACCATGAGTAGCTAAACATTTATCAAGCCAGGGGTGAGGGCTCTGTTCATCTCAAGCATGCCAAACTTAATTTGATTTTCACGTTCTTCAATTGCAAGTGCATCAATCCAAGTTCAATCTCTCTGATATGTAATTCCAAAATTTGATCAAACCGAGAGGTAATCAATTCTGTTGCTTTCAATTCTTGTATTTGAGAGAACCAACTCTTGATTGTGTTTGAGAATTGTTCTTCATGATTTTCCAATAACATAGAGATAAGGAATTGGTTTATTGTGCAATTATTTTATGAATCTCAATTAGGGTTAATCAGATTAAGTAAGTGACATAAAACCTAATTTGTGATCTTTCTTGTAATTCACAAAATTGAACTAGATTTACTCTTAACCTCTATCTTATTTAGTTAATCAAGAGATTGATAATTAATTAGGGTTAGAGAAACTAAATCATTAAGAGATTAGGGCTTAGTTAATTAGGATTCATTGGGATTTGATGATTACTTGCATGAAAGAAAGTGATTAATTGAATTAGGGTTTTGTTTGGGTGAATATCTCTAATTCCTTGGCTTATCCTCATTACTATTGTCATTCTCATTGATTTTAGTTTGCTGTCCAAATTTTCTAATTGCCATTCACGTTACTTTTTGTTTTGAATTGTGAGATTTGTCTAATTAAAGAACCAATTGACCGTTGTTGCTTAGTCCATTAATCTCCGTGGGAACGATACTCTACTCACTTACTTATTACTTGATACAATCCGGTGCACTTGTCAGTGGAAGCTCTGAACTTCCGCAAGGATTTCGGGCATTAATGAGGGTAAGGAGAGGGTTTGAAATCGTGGTGATGACCTACGGTGGTGATAACTTATGAGTTAGGGTTCATAGAGTTCATGTAAGAACTCATAGTGTTCTTGACAAAAATAATGAAAAGTGGGTGTTTGATCTATCAAGGAAGAGAGAGAGAGAAGGATTCTTGGTGTTTGTTGATGAATGATGTGATGTTAAAACTGAAATGAGGAAGAGAGAGATGAGAGGATTTCGGTGGTTTTTGAGAGAAAATAAGAGAATGGCTTTGGTGATGATTTTTGTAAGAATAGCAAATGAAGTGTATAAGTGGTCTTAGCTTGCACATGTAAGCTTGTGTTTAATTAATAAAATAATGATAAGGAAGGGAGAGGCTTCGGCTGAAATGAAAGCAGGAGAGATTTAATTTCTTATCTTTTATTATAATAGATAAATGGTAAATGGTGCTATATAGTTTAGTATAGTAAAATGGATAAAACAATTACAAGAAATGGTCTTTGGTGTAAGAAAAGGGTGATGTGAAAGAGAGAGGTATGAGTTTAGCATGGAATGAAGCCATGCAACCAATAGGATTTAAGATAAGTGGAAAAAGGTAAGAGAAAAGTTATAATTACTGAAAAGAAAAACGGTGAAAACTATGCAACCAATAGGATTTTCGTCGAAATCTTGTTGTCTCATTTTTAAAAATCGGTTTGGGGAATTAGATTCTACTAATATACTACTGAAAACTCATCCCTCTCATATCAACCTTCGTATTTTTCGTTTTACCGAAATTACGAACGGTCGGTTTCGCGGCGAAAACGCGCGTTATCGGAAACGAACAAATTTTGTTCCATCAAATCAACTAACCGAAAACTTAATCTTGTAATACTCAATTAGGGAGATATAACATTCCCAAACGGAGATACTCCCCTCGAGTTCTTCTATTTTCGTCAAATACCGATAAATCGGTTAAACCGCCGCTAATAAGCGGTTTATCGCTAGAAGCATATAAGCATCAAAACAGACAATTCTATACAAACAAATATTATATCATACTTACTAAGGGTAATAACATCCCCTTAAGATGTCCAAGCATCATTGAAAACACTTACTAATTAGATAGTTCAAGGTTTCTGTCACTAACAGCAAGTGCGATTAAGCAGGGTTTTTATAGTACTCATCGCTTGTTAGTTACTACTCTATCTTCACATTCTCTTAGCCATTGGTTATGAGTCAAATTAATTTTTCTCCTCACATCCTCTTCAGTATAGTACTCTTGTTCTTGAAAATCTTGTCATTGTGGCTATTCCAAATGCAGCATACAAGCTCCTCTTATCCTTCTTCGGCATGCTAACACACATCTAAGATTCAAAGCATTCCTTAAAATTATCCGGCCACACCCATTTCATACTCCACCAAATAAGCATATTAGACCAAATATTCATAGCAAAGCATCAGTTTAAAAAAGAGGTGGTGATGAATCCGTTTTTCATGATGGAAAATAGGTTAGAATTGAGAGATTCATCAACATATTTCCATAAAATTGCTAGTGAATAACCATGATTTTAATCCTTTACTTGTATATGTTCCTAAGGATAAATGTATGCTAACTTAACCTTAAAAGTGATGGAAATTTATGAAATCTCATCCCATTTGGTGCATTGATATGTTTGCTAGTGTATTCCAGGCTTATAGGGATTTAGAAAAGCATAGGAAAGGCTAAGGAAGGCATTGGAAGTAAAAGGTTCACAAGAGGAAGCCAAGAATCATGAAACAGGGCACCGTGCGGTCGGATGGTCCTATCGTGCGACCTCACGTGTCCCTGGGAGCGTTTCGGGATGCATTCTGCCGACACTCGCGCGACTGCAAGGTCCCATCGCGCGACCACGCGGGTGTGAAGTCAAAGCTGCAATTTTTATTGACCGTGCGACGGCACAGTGTACCGCGCGACCACACGGTACCATCTGGTAGAATTAAAATCAAGGCTAAAAATGGAATTTCAAGTTTCCGGGTCAGGTCCAAAGCCCTTGCAAGGCCGAATTCAACCTATATGAAGAAGGAACAGCTGAAACACAAGGGGGCAATTTCCATTAGGATCAATTTTAGATTTTAGAATAGTTTTAAGAGGTTTTTGGGAGAGTTTTCCATCTCTCTCATTTTCTCTCTTCTAATTCATAGTTGTTCTTCAATTGTTCATCCATTTCCAGCCCTTCACTAGCCAAACTTTTCATTTTAATCCTTGTTTGAATGCTTGTTAATTGACAATCTTGTTTAGTTAATGCAATCTTGCTTATTTTCTTTCATTTGCTCATCTCTATTTCAATTATACCTCTCTTGCTCTTTTGTTCTTATTTTTATATTGCTGGAAATTATTGTTTGTTATGATCTATTATCATTTCTTTGGTTGATTATTAATGTTTGTTAGTCATCCTGTTGATCTATTACAATTGCTACTTTAGATTTTCATTTTCTCTCATTATCTACCATGTTTCCATATTGTGCATGCCAAGTGTTTGATGTTTTGTTTCTTATGAGTATGGAGTAGCGTTCTTGTGTATTGGTCATGGGTTGAAGTATGGATGATCTTAGCCACTAATCCCTAAGGAGAAGAATGGGTTAAGGCCTGGGTTAAAACTGTTCCGTTAACGCTAGGCTTTTGCGAGTGATGATTGAGTCCTTAATGAGATGAACTTGATGGATTATTCAAGTTGTAAGGACTTAGGACCTTCACACTAGTGAGTTGCCTAGGACATTCAGAACGGGGTTAATTCCACCCACTCGACCATTTGACAGAGTGGGCTAAGTGTCTTACGTGACAACCATTCATAATTGGGATTAGTGGTGATCATAGGGACACATTATACTTCAACTCAAGACCAAGCACCTTTATTACTTGCAACACAAGTCATTTCTTATTTTTGCTCTTGTTACTATCTCTCACCATTGCAACCCCAATATTTTCACAACCAAATGCAAACCTCTATTTTCAACTCCTAGGGAGAACGACCCAAGTTACATACTCAGTATTTTAAACTGGTTGCAAACTCTGTGAGAACTTCTTGTTGAAGAACGATTTCGATATCATTTTCATAACTAGTTCGGGTTCCGCTACAACGAACCTCTTGTTTTAAACGACAAGGAATTCCGAACTGACCTTGATTGTGACACCGGAATCAGCCTCTCTTCAGGTGGTAAGCGGTTTCATCATGACAATCACGTAAAACACACTTAGCCATATGATTCTGAAGTATCCTACATCTCACAAGCTTTTCGCGTGTATTGAGCTTTCCAGTAAGTCAACAGAATCTTTTCTACAAACCCTTTTCAACATTTCCAACTTCCTACTCCCCCCAATCCCCTTACATTGCAGAAATCAATTTCATTTTTGTTTAGGTTTAGCACCTGACCTTAATTTCCTAGTGGCAAGAGTTCTCCCTTGTATACACGGTGACTTCTTCCCTTGGTGAGACAGTTTCAGTCTCAGGTCAGCCCTTTTCTTACATTCAATCTTCCTTCTCACCAACTTTGTAGTTACTTCCTCCTCATCACTGCTATCAAAGGATAAACCTCCACGCTTCCAAATTGTTCTTGCAGCTTCAACTTCTACCAGACTATCCTCTTCAATGGGGTCATCTCTCTCATCAATCGGATTTTCACCTTGCCATTTAGACAGACTCCGTATATCATCACACCCGTTCCAGTAATCAATATTCTGTTCCTTCCCAGCCCCTCGTGATGACTGAATTGAACATATTATCATAATTAATTTGCATTAATAATTTAGTCTAAATTAATAAGGATTTGAATTAATACGATTATATTTTTGTATATCAATTCTAATGCTACAAATTAAATTAAATTATTTGATTTTATTGTGATATTTACCCTAATTAAATCAAATAATTGATATAATAACTATAATGATATCATTTAATATATGGTATGTATTATCCGGTTTATTATATAATCCTCCATGTTCTAATTAATAATAGTAGATATAATTTAATTCACAATGAATGCAATTTAAGATATATGTAATACAATAATTATAGACGACCAAGCATTTTTAACAACCAAGTCCAACCAAGTTTAAATTTTCCACGCGCTTTTCACGTAATTTTCTGCAACTTCTTCTTCTTCCTTTTTCCTCCTTCTGCAACATCTTCTTCTTCCTCTTCCTTCTCATCATTATGATTCTTCTTCTTCTCCGTCAACTCCTGTTGCTTCTTCCGATGACGATCAAGGCGGCTGCGGCAGCGGCGACGACGACGACGACAATAAGGAGGATGATGAGGACCTTGACGACGACAACAAAGAAGAAGACGACGACAACAGAGAAGAAGATAACAGCGACAACAGTAGCGACAAGGAGGAAGACGAGAATGAAGAGTAGCAGTAGCGATAGGAGGTGGAGGAGGAGCAGCAGCAGCAGCAACAGAAGAAGAAGAAGAAGATATTAATTTGCGTGTTTTGATATTGTAATTGTATGAATGTAAATGAATATGAATCAATGTAAATCAAGATTGATTTTGAATCAATGTGAGTGTTGTTGAAAATCCAATTCAGTTTTTATATATGAAAATCTGTTTCTGTTTCAATTCAAAATCCGTTTCTACTTTTATTCAAAATTCGTTTCTGTTTTCGTGAAAATCCAATTCAGTTTTTATATGAAAATCCATTTCTGTTTTTATTCAAAATCCATTTCTATTTTCATTCAAAATCCATTTCTGTTTTCATGAAAATCCTATTCAGCTTTTGAGAAAATCCAATTCATTTTTTAATTCAAAATTCGTTTCTATTTTCATTCAAAATCCATTTCTGTTTTCATGAAAATCCAATTCAGTTTTTATGAAAATCAAATTCATTTTTTAATTCAAAATCCGTTTCTGTTTTCATTAAAAATCCATTTGTCTTTTCATTCAAAATCCATTTCTGGTTTCGTGAAAAATCTAATTCATTTTTTAATTCAAAATCCATTTCTATTTTCATTAAAAATCCGTTTCTGTTTTCATTCAAAATCCATTTTTGTTTTTCTAGAATATCCAATTTAGTTTTTCATCATCAACAACAACAACAACAACAACAATGTAAACAATGGAGGAAGAAGAAGAAGAAGAGGAGGACACAGAAGAAGAGAAAGAGGAAGAGAACGAAGAAGAGGAAGAAGAAGTAGACGACAGTTACGACAACGAAAATGACGGCGGCGGCAACAACGACGACAACGATGACGGCGGTTGCATCGACAATGACGACGACTGCAACAAGAAGAAGGAGGAGGCGCTACAGCAGAAGAAGAAGAAGAAGAAGAAGAAGAAGAAGAAGAAGAAGAAGAAGAAGAAGAAGAAGAAGAAGAAGAAGAAGAAGAAGAAAAAACGCGTGTTTCAGTTTTGAGAAAGTGAGCGCGCGTGTGAAGGGTGAGAGTGGGGAAAAAAGACTTGGTTGGACTTGGTTAGGATAATTGCTTGGATGTGTAGTGAGACCGTATATAATATATGTCATAACAAAATCTTAACATATATAATATGACAATAATAGATAATTCATGAATATAATTTTAAAATGATAAACATATATTCTAACGATTTATTTGATTTTCCTATAATTATTCGAATTATTATTAATATTAAAATTAAATTATAGTTTGCAAAAACTATCCCTAATATTTGTTACACTAATAATAAAATCATATATTTATAAGATAACATCATTCATCACTAATATGAATTAAATGATGCCACTATAAAAAAAAATTAAAATAAAATCTTCAAACTCAATCGATATAACAATGGGAATGAGCTATTTGTCTACCAAATGTTATGTTAAATAGTGGACTAAAGGAAAAATATATTTCTGCACATATATTTAACATACTATTATATATTTACTACAAATTGAAAATTTGAAAACATATTAAGCACACTAAAGTTCCACCTTACCGCAAGAGATACGAGCTGTCACAATGGCTTGTTGTTTCTTAGAAATATAATCAATTGATATTAAGAATAAAGGGAAAAATCAAAATAAATTCCGATAAAAAATAAATTCATTAAAATCTTAGTAAAGAAGAACACATTAATCATCAACTACAAAGATATAACAAAATTCAAAATGTTATTAAATATTAAAAGAATGTATTTAAGAATTGTTAATCAAAATACAATATAAAAAAATTTATACATAACAAAATTAAGATGTGTGAAAATTAAAAAATAAATAAATAAATATAAGAACCTGTTCCGGGTATTGGACCTAGACGGCCCAAATCCCTAGTGAGATCATTGAACCCCATTCGCAACTCACTGACCATGGCCCATATTTGGAATGTCCCAGGACTTTGCTAAGAGGATCCATACGAAATTAGATCATATCGATGATGATCTCGTACGGATTTACTCACGATAAATCCACATGATATCGGATCGTATCCAAGACAAATCCTATACGGATTTGCTCCCTAAATAACAGGGATCACAATGGGTATATAAAGGGGAGATCAGCTCTCCCCTCAGGTACGTCTTTTAAACCTACCCCATTGCTTGCATTAGGAGAACTCCCAAATCCTTATTTGGCGGAGCTCAGTTAGTGCACAACCACATTTCACATAAACCACCAACCTTCTATCTTGGCACCTCCGGTTAGGCCGGTAGTCCCAAAAACCCCTCGAAGGTACATTTCGTACATTGGCGCCGTATGTGGGGACTCACCTCAACGTAACCGACAATGGCCAACCAAGACGAGGAGGGTGTGGTTTACACGGACCACTCCGGCGTCGAACAACGCGAGCTACAACAGCAAACTCTATACCTCAACGCCACGGCTAACGAAGCCACTGGAAGTGGTAATGCTAATACGGATTCGGGAGGTATCCAGAACGGACAACCACCCCGTCATAATTCAAACCACGACAATCGGCAGAGTGCTTTCGACAGGATTGGACTAAGCGGTCCGACCCCCGACCTTTTGGCGGAATTAGATCAGACAAATCTCAGATCGCCAAGGAGCTGAGACATCATATGCAAGCGATGGAGCTGGAGGTTCAGGATCTGAGAAAGGAGAATGCCGAGCTTCGATCCACCACGAGGAATCCACAACCACGTGGACAAACTCCGCCCAGACGGCGTTCCCGATCCAAGTCTCGTTCCCCACCTAGGAGGACTCAACGACCCCAAGCCCCTCCAAGAAGAAGGCGTCATCACAGTAGTTCGGATGACAGTAAATCTTCCTCGGGAAGGGACCGCAATGGACGTCGGAGAGCCCACAGGCGATACAAGAGGACCAGAGATCAAACTGCGACCCCACCCATTGATGCTCACACTCCGTTCTGAAGTCGAATCCTGAGAGTCCAAACCCCCATGCATTTTGTCAAACCAATCGACATGAAGTACGACGGATCCACCGACCCCCAAATCCATCTCAATGACTTTGAGCACCGGATGATCTGTGATGGCGCGGTTGACGAGGTCAAATGTCGAGCTTTTCCTACCACTCTTACCGGTCTGGTGAGTCAATGGTTCACCTCCTTGCCGGCGGGTTCCATCTCGAGCTACTCCGAAATAACAGAATTGTTCTTGAACGAATTCACCACGAGCATCGACAACACCAAGCACCCCATCAACCTCCTGGCCGTCGTCCAAAAGCCTAATGAGACCACCAGGAAATACATCGAGCGTTTTAATGTTGAATGTAAGACAATCGGCGGATTGGTCGACGGAGTAGCCAGCTTGTGCCTCACAAACGACCTTGCTAATGATGAATTCAGAAAGCAGCTAACGACCAAGCCGGTATGGACTCGGAAAGAGATGCAGGTCATCTCCAAAGAGTTCATCCACCGAGAGGAGGTTAACCGGGTAGTAGCAGCCACGAAGAATGGCCAAACCGACACGGCTCCCTGGGGTCAAGGACAAACATCCCACCCTAGGGATAACCATCGAGATAACGGGTCTCGAGGCAACCCGAAGCTCCCGAGGCAGAAATTTGATAATGACACTACACTGGTGGCCTCCATTACGAAGATTTACCATCAAGTCTCAGAAAAGGGCGTCCTTCCCAAAGCTAGACCATTGAAAGGAAGGACTCAGAATGCAAAGAACAGATCTTTGTTTTATGATTACCACCAAGGCTACGGACACAAAACGCAAGACTGTTACGACCTTAAAAACGTCATTGAACAAGCCATCAGAGATGGCAAGTTGAATGAATTCGCTCAGATCATCCAGGAAATCGATCTCCGAGGCTGGAATCTCGGAACCCTAAATACCGAAGGGACGACGATGAACCAATCATGGAAATCGCCGTGATCATTAGCTCGAGCGCCCTGGAGAAATCCAAATCGGCCCTCAAGAAGGACCTGAAGATTCTGGCTGCCGTTCAGACCCCCCTCCACCATTTCCGAAGATTACTTTCGAAAAAGAAGATTTTATGCATGGCTTGACGGACTCCGACTCACCAATGGTGATTTCGGCCAGACTCGGACCGGGCTTGGTTCATAGAATCTTGGTGGACACCGACGAGGACTCAAACATCATGTTTAGGAATGCCTTCGACGGCCTTGGCTTCAAAGGCAACAATTTAAAGACTCACCAACCCGGAGTCATGGGACTCGGCGACAATTTTATCGAACCAAATGGAAGCATGGACCTCCTGATGACTATTGGATCAGGAAAAACCAGGAAGACTGTTATGTCCGAGTTCGTCGTCTTACAGGACTCAACGGCTTACAATGTTATTTTGGGTCGCAAAACCATCAACGACTTCGGTGGTGCCGTGCTAACCAAGTTCCTGGTAATGAAATACGAAGCTACGTCCGGCGAGTTCGGAACAATCTTTGGTGACCTGGAAGCAGCCAAAAAATGTTGCAATGGAAACCTAGCTTTACGGAAGCGATCTCGATAAGCTACTAGGATTTTACTAGCCAACTTAGACGCTCGGATCGAAGAGCAACCTCGACCTAAACCCGACGGTGACTTGGATAGTGTTCAAATCGGAGACTCCCTAGAATGCCATATGTTCTTGAATCGGAACCTACCATATGAACTCAAGCAACAACTCTCTCAGTTCCTAAGGGAAAACGACGACCTGTTTGCCTTCACTCCGGCGGATATGCCGAGAATTGATCCATCGGTCATGTCGCACTCCCTCGCTGTGAACCCAGATCACCGACTCGTTGCTCAGAAGAAAAGGCGCATGTCCGACGAAAGGGCTCTCGAGGTAAAGAAGTAGACGAAAGCACTCCTCGAAGCAGGATTTATCAGAGAACTGCCCTATTCCACTTGGGTAGCCAACGTCGTCCTCGTGAAGAAAGCCAATGGGAAGTGGAGGATGTGCGTCGACTACTCTGACCTGAACAAAGCATACCCAAAAGACGCCTTCCCACTACCCAATATTGACGGCTTGGTAGATGCCTGATCCGGCTACCAATACCTTTCCTTCATGGATGCCTATTCCGGATATAACCAAATTCCGATGCACAAACCTGACGAAGAGAAAATTGTTAGTCACAATGCACAACACTCAAGAGGGGGGTGAATTTTTGCTATGGGAATAAATTGCTATGGGAATAAATTGCTCAAATGATTGTACTAGTATTTTTCCAAGGACTTCAGCCACTTCTTAAGTACTTACAAGGAGCTTGTACTTTCCAAAACACTTGTATAAATGTAAATAACGAAATTATAAAAGATAAGAGATAGAGATATGATACACCAATCTTTAGAGTGGCTCGGCTCAATTCTCGCCTACGTCCACTTTCTTTCTCAATTGTTCCACTATAATCAAGCTTCAAGGTGCTTGATAAAACCGTTTACAATCTTGAGTATTAGATCCTAACACCTCACGACGTTACAATAAACCACTCCACTCGAAGTATCCCAACTTCAAGAATTTTCCTTGAGTGTTTATCTCAATCGACTCTAGTGTTTAATCTCTCAACTCAACAATAAGAGAACCAATCTCTTATCATACAAATCAACAAAGATTTTTGGAATCTCTCTAACAAGAGTATGATGATACAATGAATATCTATGAACCAAATTGTGTGTATCTCTCAAATTAGTGCATAAAACACTTTGAGATAGATTTAGAATGAAAGTATAATAACAAGAAGCTTTGCAATTGATCAAGTGTATGAAATGAGGCTTCAAACCATCTATTTATAAGCATCCCAAGCAATTTAGCCGTTATGAATAGTAATTCACTGTTCACTAGCCGTGGGAACAGTAATTTACTGTTCACTAGCCGTGGAAACAGTAATTTACTGTTCACTAGCCGTGGGAATAGTAATTTACTATTTACTGGCCGTAAAAACATATTTTTACTTTTTACTGGCCGTAAAAACATATTTTTACTGTTCACAAAAGACATATATATATCAATCTGAAGCTCCGGACGTTAGCTTTGTAACGCAACAAGAACTGTATTGTTTGGAGTCTATAGTTCAAGTTATTATCACTTTAGTGCACAAAGGTCATGATTGACAACATGTACTAAGTTTTAAACTAACTTGGTTATAAAACATTTACGGCCATAGTTTTCGTAAAACCTTTTCTTTAAAAACATTTTCTTCTGTGTGTGAGAGAGATAATTTAATTTGGTTCTTGATAAGAGTTTACCTAAGTCCTAAGATTCTAAAACGTCTTCAACCTTGCGGACTTTGTGTTCTTGTCGTAGTTGTTGTTTTGCTTTCAAGTGGATCCTCAAATCTTTCGATGGTTGTCATTAATTCCATAATGGTTGTCATTCATCAAAACCTAATCATAAAAACCTTGCGTGCATATTATAACATGGTTTACAATTTCCTCCTTTTTGATAATGACAAACATTTTTGAGGATATGAATATTAGTAAAAAGATTTGAAAGCAACATTTTTTATAAGACATAGCATATGCAAATATTTCAAGAGTTCCCCCTAAAACCTTGCATATTTCCCCTTTAGTGGGTGCATATTCAACTTCAATTAATATCAAACTAGTTTTTCAAAACATATATATCATATATATATCCTCAATTATTTTCCCCCTTTTGACATTATCAAAAAGAACTAGGAAAATAATAAATCATGTTATTCCCCCTAAATAAAACAAATCATGCATACTAACTAAAATAGGTGTACCAAACCTATTTAGTCATTCATCAAAACAAACATGTAAAAACAAGCATGCATATATATAGTTTAACAAACATAACATAGTCATATGCAAATTATCATAAGCAAATATATGAAGGCAAATAAAGATAACTTAATAATGAAGCCTCATGATCAATCTTGGTCTTCTTCATCATCTTGAATGCCCAAATGTTGTTCAACATTGAGGATTGTTCTTGTGGTTGATTGGCTTGTTCTTCATGCAT
>JASCZI010152621.1:0-12703 GCA_036250425.1 Stylosanthes scabra | reverse complement strand
CTCCGCATTAGTTTCGGTGTCAACATGTGGATACACACTGAGATCAAGCCATTGCCTAATTAAAGCAACTGCTTTCCTGTTCAACTTCTTCCATTCATCATCAGACTTTTTCCTTTGGCTTTATCTCCCTCAATAAGATCATACAGGTCCTTGCTGTACAGCATATCTTCCATGAGGGTCTTCCAAATAGAGTAATTTTTGGAATCCAATTTGACCATATTTGGCCCATACGTATTATTTTCTTCCATTTAATCAGCACAGAATAAACAACCAAAGCTCTTGATACCACTTTGTTGGGAAAATTCATGTTCAAACAAGAACCTATCACACAGCGGAAGCACCAAAATAATTTTCCCACAACCTGTGTAGTTAAATAAGCAACACCAAAAATACTCCAAGCAGCAGATAATATGCAGAAATTAATAACAGGAGACACAAGCAATTTTTATCGTGGGAAAACCCCCAAAAGAGGGACAAAAAACCCACGGGACCTAGTCCAGTAAAATCTTCCACTATCAATAATAATGGGTACACAATCAGTCCTCCTAGTAGCACTAGGGTATCTCAATAATTATCAAAATACATCATCACAACGGATGGAATCAACATAAACCCTCCACAAAGTGGGTATCTCAAAACAGACACAAAAGAAGGCAATAACACTAGCAGGTTATATCCTAATGTTCAACACTACACCAGGAATAACATACTGAAATCTCATAAGAAACGGAGCAAGTTTACCAAGTCAAGATGTGCACATTGGAACCGCCCTTTTTCTTTTCTTTTCTTCTTCTCTTCTACGCCGTTGGAGCGGCTTCTGTCTCTCTTTCTTTTCTCTCTTCCTCAATGAAAACCTAATCCTCAATTCTCATATATTATTATATATTATTGTTAGTTTTGGTTTTGGACCCCACTTGTTTGGGGAGCCCAACCAACAGAAAGTGTTATTCACTCCTCTTGTAAATGTTAGGACTACTTTGCATTCATCAGGTGGGTATACTAACTGGATATTTTGGCCACCTATACAATAAATATGAAACTCGAATTGAAATTCAATAGAAGGACTCAAATTAGAAGCTGGAGAAATACATGCTTCAATAATGATGAGGTCATATAAGAGACTTGTATGTGTGCAGCTTATTGTGACACTAACCTACAAGGATATGTGACAATGCAACAGATTAGAAAGCAAGCAATTGCATTAATTTTAAAAATCTCAAAATTAAAACCATAAAAAGAAAGAGTAATTTTGACCAAAGTATTTAAGGGTTGCACCTAACATAGCATTTCCAAAGGCAGCTATCAGCATTACTGAGTAGTGATGCCAGCAAACCCAAGTAATCTCCCATTCATGACGAAAAAAAAAAAAAATTTGTTATAAAGGCATCATAATTAAAACTTCATAGCAAAGAGCATTGTGTTTCTGTGAAATGTCCAAACTACCCTTGTCAACACAACTATTCCCGCCGTGTCCATTAGGCCATTGTGTACATATTTGAGGGTATTCTGGCCTTTAACTTAGACAAAGCCTTACTTCAAAAGCAAAACCAAACAAAGAAGAGATTATTGACATAGAAATCAAATTGAATTGTTCATCAATCTTGATGGCTGATGAGGAAAGTAGAGAAAATGTTGAAGGAAGAGAGTGAGCGTGAGATCTTTTCTCCAAAGAAGAAGATAACCGAAGTTCATCAAATGTCATCAAAGAATGAGCTACTGGAGAAGGAAAACCAGGAGCTGAAGCAAGAAGTGGCGCGCTTGAAGTCGGTGATAGTTTCACTGAAAGCGCACAATGTGGAGAGAAAATCCATGCTGTGGAAGAAGATTCATAAATCAATCGACGACGGCAATTCCGATTCGCAGCTGCACAAGGCGGCCGTCATGGCGGAAAACGAGAATGTGTTTACAAATCAAGAATTCAAAGATTCAATAAAGGAGGGTTCTGTGAAAAAAGAAGTACCGAGTCCGCCGCAGAGTCCGCCGGAAAACAAGAACGAGAAAGGAGGGTCTAAATTGCAGGGAGGTGTGGCGCCTCCGCCTCCTCCGGCGGGGCTGGTAATAAAATCATCGTCAGTGACGGGATGGAAGGCGGTGCGACGGGTTCCGGAAGTGATAGAGCTGTATCGTTGCCTTACGAGGAAGGAAGCGAAGACGGAAAACAGAATGCAAAGTAATAATAATGGAGGAATCCCTGCATTAGCATTCACCAGAAACATGATTGAAGAAATCGAAAACCGCTCCTCATTCCTCTCCGCAGTAAGTTTAATTCTTAACTCATTATTTTCCGTAACCACTTTTTTTACAATTTAAGTTCAGGAAGAGATAAATAAACAAATGATTCCTAAGAATTTTTTCAACGACTTCTTTTTTTCTTCAGAGTTATTTATGCTATACCCAAAACAGAATCAAACACGGGTATAAAACACCCGTTGAAAGCTAAAATATATATCGAAAATAATTAATAACCCATATATCTATATATAAACAATAATTCTAAATGTTTATATATGTTTTTCAATCAAATTATTTATTTTAGGTTAAAAAAATTATTTTAATATTAAATAAAAATTTATTTTTATACTATTTTATATGCTTATTTGATATCAAAATATCTTTTATTTAATATAAAAATAAATAATTTGACAAAATAAATGTATATACAATATTAAAACTTTATCAATACACAAATATACACGGATTGCGTTTTTCTTTTTTCCTATACTATATTTTTTTATTTTGGTATTTTTATATAACTTATACTAACATTCTATTTTTTTGGTGAAGAAGAATCCAATTTCAGGATTTTTAAGTAAGTTTAACCTATCAACTTTTAACTTTAAACTTTTAACTATTTTCTTAATAAAATAAGTAAATTTTCATAAACTCCGGCAATTAGTCACTATTGGCCTTTTTAAATTTTATTCATATAATAATTATACGGTACCACTATATATACCACTTTATACATCTGTATACACCATTTATAATATGAAAAAATATTTACATTACTAGTGTGCTAATATTTACATTTTTTTAATATTGTAAATGATGTATTATACGTAGATTAATTTATAATTCTAAATAAATCTTTTTCGTTTTTAACTAATTTATGGTCAATAGATTCTTATTTTGAACCAAATAAATCTAACGGTTGATTTTCAATTAATTGATATGGTACCGTTCTTAAAACCACTAGAAGAATTAATTTTAGACATTTTAATCATAGAAACTTTAATATTATATTACAAAAATTTTTATCCAAAAAATTTAAGCTAAGAGATAATTATATTTCTAATCATAATATAATGATCAAAATAATCAATTTTACCTCAAAATAATTAAACTATTTTCATAATAAAATAATTAAATTTTCATAAACAATCATGATTAGCCACTGTTGTATGTGCTTTTGTAATTTTATTCATACAATGATAATGATTGTAAATAAGCATTTTGAACTTTAGTTGCAAAAAACCATTGAACTCTTCTTTCAGATAAAAAGTGAAGTTCAAAAACAAGGCGAGTTCATCAACTTGTTAATCAAAGAGGTAGAATCAACCTCATTTTCAGATATTTCAGAGGTGGAGGGATTCATCAAGTGGCTGGATGGAGAATTGTCTTCATTGGTGGATGAAAGATCAGTGCTTAAGCATTTTCCTCAATGGCCGGAACAAAAAGTTGATGCTCTCCGAGAAGCTGCTTGTAACTACCGAGATCTGAAGAACCTTGAATCAGAAGTTTCATCATTTGAGGACAATCCCAAAGAAGCTCTGCCTCAGGCTTTGAAAAGGATTCATGCTTTGCAAGACAGGCGAGCATGTACAATTAAACTTTGAGTTATGATTATCTTTGTGAAGCTTTCTGTGATTTGTTTTGGATTATTGTTATGAGATGTACATTGAAATCGCAGGTTGGAGACTAGTGTTAATGGTAAAGAAAGAACAAGGGAGATTACTAGCAAGAAATACAGGAATTTTCATATCCCCTGGGAGTGGATGCTTGACACAGGCCTAGTTGGTCAGGTAAAATAACATTTATATTTGAATTGTGAGATAAATATCAAATTTTGTTCTTAAATTTTAATTTGTGAATCTCTTTCGTTCCTAATTCAGCTGCTATTAACTTAGTGCTGATATGAAGCCTCAACAATTTAGTGACGTCGATAATATGATCAAATCAGTGTCTAGCCACTTCAATTTTGGGATATCATGTTGGTGATCTATGTCAACATTATATTAATGACCTATTTGATCCAATTGAGGTTTTATAGACCTATTTGATCCTGTTTTAAAGTGGGACATTGATTTAATTTATGTTAGGAGTTTCAAGAACGAAGTTGAACATTACTTTTTGAATTCTTACTTATTATTTAAGTATTAAGTAGATAAAAGAAGAATCAATTATTATCTATAGTATTACTTTTGAATAAAAATTAGAAAAGAGAAGACATTGACATCTATGCGAATCTATTACAACTAAAGGTTGTAAACAAGACAGTGATGTCTGTTTGGTTCTAAGCAAGGAGAACGCTTATGGGACTAAGTTTGATTTATTGGTCTATTTGTAACAAAAGGAAAATGTTATTTATTGTATTCTGTAACCTCTAGCCTTTAAGATAGAACTAACATGATCTAATAATAAATTCATGCATTGATGTATAATGCAATTATTTTCTGTTTGATGGTCAATTTCACATAAATCAAACAATAGAAACTTAACCCACACATAATTTTTATGAGGTGTATTTAGGGGAAGAAAAAAGAGAAGAAAGATTAAGGGTAAAAAAACTAAAAGTTGCTTTGGTGTATCTCATTATTGATTGCAGATGAAGCTAAGTTCATTGAGGTTGGCTAAAGAATTCATGAAAAGAGTGACTAAGGAATTGGAGTCTCGTGAAGCTTTACAAGAAGATAATCTCTTACTACAAGGAGTCAAATTTGCATTCCGGGTACACCAGGTATGGTACACTCTTCATACAAGGACCCCATTTGTAATGTTACTTGTGAACTAAAAGTTTGAATAATATACCAAATATGAGTCCCTAAAGAATATTTAGTTGGAATTGGATATTTTATAATTTAATAAATTTTAATCACTCAATTAGTCTCCAAATTTTTATTTTGTTAGACATTATTTTTCATCTCAAATTTTAGTAAAAAAAATAGACAAATCAATTATTATTGTTATTTAGTAAAAAATGTAACAGTCTATATGAATTTTAAAATTTTCATGTTAGTCCTGTCATATAGACGAACAATTTGATGTTAGAACTGATTTATTTAATCTAATGAAATAAAATTTTAGCAATATAAAAGTGTTTGAATAAAAAAAATTGGAAGACTGATTTAGGATATTACTTTAATTTTTTTTCTTTTTCTTTTTATTAAAGAACTCATTTATCTTCTGTTAAAATGGAAAAAGAACATCTATATAAGCTGTATTTGATAAGTGTTTTTTCTTCTTCTTCTTTTCTTATCTAACTCATTCGCCACCATGACTTTTCAGTTTGCAGGTGGCTTTGATCCGGAGAGCATACAAGCATTTCAAGAATTGAAGAGGGTTGGCAGTGTTCTGCCAAGCTATAGCAACATGATCAAGAGCACTAAATTTGATAAACGTTGTCAGAAACTTATATCTTAACCAAATTGTCTTCCCCAATGGAATTGACAAATATGTATTTCCCTCTTCTATTTATGTAATTTCTCAAATGCATTCCTTTGAGAAAGTAGGTATATGCTTTTTCTTTCTTTCTTTTTAATTATGTTTAGTACACCTCAGGAGATAAAATCCTAATCTGAGATTTTGTGCTGAAAAGGCAAATCTTTACTCAAAATAAAGATCAAACAGTAACTATGTATTTATTTATTATTTTTTTTATGGGAGATCCTCAGGAGACAATAGAATTATAAATAAATATATCCAATATTTATTGAAATAGCAACTTTTAAATTCAATTATCATTTATTCCAAATTTTAGATTAATTGCAAAACGAGACGAAATAAATCACATAAAAAGGAAAAATACATCCAAAATTGCTAATTCTAAAACATTCTATAATCAAATTATCACTTAATTGTTCAAGAAACACTTATTTACAAACAAGTTTAATAACTCGTGTCATGTACGGGATAAGCTTAAAAGCATAATTTTATTTCTTTTTATGAAAAAGGATAGGTAATTAATATTTTTCTAACCAACAAATCAGCCAACAAAAAATATAACATTTGTAACCACTATTAATAGAACATCCACAATAAAAATTATAGAACATCTGAAACCTAAAACAACCAATAATAAGCTAATTTTGTATTTTTAGAAATAAAATATCCGAAACCTAAAGAAACAAAATATCCAATTTAAGTTGTTAACTGATGTTGGTTGAATTTTTATTGATTATCTACCACAACAAAGACAAAAAAAGAATGAGTAATGCTAGGTAACCAATAAAAATTCAGCCAACATCAGCAACAACTTGAATTAGATGTTCTATGTCTCTAGGTTTCCGGTGTTCTGTTTCTAGGTTTCAGATGTTCTACTTCTAAAGTTGGTTGATAGTTACTTTAGGTTTCAGATGTTCTATGACTTTTATTGTGAACGTTCTATTAATAGTGATTATGGATGTTCTGTTTTTATTGGCTGATTTATTGATTTCAAAATTATTAGTTACCTATACTTTTTCAAAAAGGAATATGGTATCAGTCCTTAGTACAAATAAAAAATATCATAAACCAAAAGCATAAAAAAATGAAACATAAACATATAACATAAATTTAATACATAATGAAGATTTGAAGTGACTCAGAGAAGGAAGGGTTGAATCTGAGTACTCTTTTCGGTCAAGAAGGCAAATGCAGCTTGCTGTTGCGCTTTGTCTCCTCGAGTTATAGGGAGACAAAAACTCACTTTTATTTCCTAAAACGCAGCAGAGTAAAGAAAGCTTAAATTAAAGACACCAGCAAGTATCCTGGTTCAGCTATCACTGCAGCCTACATTCAGTCTCCACCACGACCATGGTGGAATTCAGCTATAATTTCAATGAATTACAAACACCAATTCAAAGGAAATTACACTTACCTTAACCAAGGACTTTCAACCTAAGCTAACATAGCTTAGAAATCAACATGAGTGCTATCCCAACTCACAAGGGGAACCTCTCAGGCTCATGACACAAAATAGAAACTATTCTAAACTTAGAATCAATTTCCAATGACTTTTCTCAAATCTATCACTCTTGCCTTTTCTCTCAATAATTTTTCTAATGCCTCACATTTACCTTTTCACTCATTAGAACAAGAATGATAAACTAGAAAAGTAGGATTTTCAATGAAGCTCTTTGAAGGAGAGACCTATTGTTGGAAATGCAATGATAATACTCAATTAATGTGTTTTCTCTCCTTGCTTCTTCTCTTGGCTGAACATCCTTTTATACAAGTGTGTTGCCTCCAAAAGATCAAAGCTTTTCATAGCAAATCAACCAGCTGAAGCTTGCTGATTTTGCAGCAATGTAGTGGATTGTGTATGCCTCTGTTTTGCCAACTGCAACAATGAGGCAGCAGCAGGAACGCACAAACAGCAGGCGCAGAGTAGTGGAGAGTGTATTATTGTTGTCCTTGCTGATTTGTTTTTATAATTTTGCTTGTCCTTGTTGTACTAATCAAATTTCAACCCTTCAATTGATTTTTTGGCTCCAAGTATTGATCTTCATCTTTTGGATTAAGATGATGGTTGTGTTGTATTGCCATTTGTGCTTCTTATGATAAGAAACTAGGGTTTCTTTTTTTCTTCTTTCGTGACAAGATCCTACTGCACTTCAGCTGGTATTATGCATATATCAGCCCAACAACAATAACTCATTATTGTTCAATTAAATGAGCTACAACAACATTAGAAATGGGCTTGCACAAATAACACACACATCAAACACTTTTGGGCTTTCAAATCCAACCAATTAATGTTTTATCATCACACAATAATTTAATTGTTTCCTAAACTCAACACATAAGTTCCACACAAGCAAATTGGTTTAAACTCCAAAAATTCACGATCACCACCACTTTGAAATGCTCGACTCAGTACTCTCCCGTATTTTCTCGTACTCATTGATTCTTGAATTAGAATACTTCTCTTAGCATTACACTCTTGCGTATTCAAACACTATATGCTTTTTCATTCTTTTGGTACTGCAGACACCTTGGCAAACTAATGTTGTTTCTCCTATATATCCCTTTAACAATTTCCACTTTCACAAAACTTTATTTAACTTTTGTTTTTGTTCCTAACCTTAAAATTTGGCGAGATAACCTGATACCGCCACTGGCTCGAAGAGGAATCTTCATCAATCTTGGAGCTTCGCTTGCGTTGTCTTCTGGCTCTTTCTTTTGCACATCTTCACAATGAAGCTAGCGAGGATCGCATCATCATTGTCACCGTTGATTATAATCCTTCCTCTTTCACAAATTTCTTTTGTTTTTCTTGCTTCGTTCTCGACTTCTTGTTAATCCTCATCCTCATCCTCAATGGTTTTAGCGCTTTCCCTATTTCCCTTACACCCTTATGTTTCGTTTTCACTAACGACATCATCAATCGTTTAGGAGCACGTAATATCTCGGTGCATATGATTTGTTTTGGTGCAAGGCCCAAACCCAGGTGAGAAGGGGCAAGATGTTGAAGAGTTGGAATCCCCAGCCATATCAAGTCAAATTTCATCATCTTTCATCTCTCCTTTGGTCTTGTCCACATTAGTACATCCGTTTTGGATTTCCAAAAACATAACTCGCCTGTCCATTCTCCTTAACCAACTTATTATCATCAGCATGAACTTTCCACATATTATTGTGACTCGTACCATCTATCAAAGCACCACCATGATTCCCATGATCATTAATTTCATTCACACAACCCAATTTAGAACTAATTATCACCTCAATTAAAGGGTCTACAACATTAAAAAAATTTAACCAGTTGTCTTCAACCTCAAGAAGAGTTTCTTCAGCTACTGAGACTAACTTCACTTCATCCTCCATGGTCGTCGTTTTTCGACTTCTTCTCTGTCCGGATGGGACTGGACGCTGTACACCTCACTTCCAAACTCACTACAAGAGATATGGCCTGTGAGCACCCCTCTCTTTTAGCCACGCTTGAAAATGTGGCAAAAAGTGTCTACGACCATGCTTTTTTAAGGGTGGCAATTGTTCAAAGCTGTGGCCTTTTTTTTTTTTTTTGCCACTTTTGAAAAACGTGGCAGTAGATATAACTAGCACAATTTTTAAGCGTGGCTATATTTTAAAGTTTGGGCCACAAGTTTTAAACGTGGCTGTTTCATATAATAATTTGGGTACCCAAATAAAACGTGGCAAAAATGTTTCCACCAAAATTTTGGGCTTCCCACCTTTTATTTTCCAAAGAACCCACACTAGAATTAAAAAGAAATGAAAAAAGCCCTCCTCTTCTTCTCACTCACTGTAACCCTACTTCTTCTCCAAACGCTCTCATTCTCACAACCCTGACTCGACGCTCCTTCACCCTCTCACAACCCTCACTCACCGGCGCTCCCTCATCTTTCACAACTTCTCTGTCTCTTGGTCGCTACTGTCTCCATCTATCACGGTAACCGTCACTCTTCGCCACCGCCTCTCTCTCTCTCTCTCTCTCTCTCTCACAGCAACCCTAACTCTTCGCCCTTCCCTCTCCTTCGTCTTCTCACGACCCTCACTCACCGGCACTACCTCACTCTCTCGCAACCGTGAGTCACTACCACTCCGCCAGTCATCGCCTTTCTCTCTTAGTTGCTGAACGCTTCTCCATCTCTGTCTTGTGAGTTGCAACCTTCTGAACTCTATCGCCGGTTGCAAAGTCATGACGACATCAAGAGCCAGGAGGTACCATTTAGTGACATTACCTGACTGTCCCTAAGTTATCTAATTATTTATTATGAGCCTGTTTTCAGTAGGTATATATAATGATGAGCGAGAGCGGATTGTAGTGTTACACACTGTTGAGCATGCTTATTAAAAACTAGCAGAAGAGTAATAACAACAGATAACATTTACAACAATCCTAAATAATACATAATGCCATTAGGGCTTAACACATACGACATATAGTTTCACGGTCATACAAGTCAGATATTAGCATATATATAAATATGTAAGTATATATTACAGACACTTCAATAGATATTTTATAACCTGAGCTCTGACCCATTCTGATAGTCCCTAAATTCGTTCTCAAGTTAGTTAACAGATGTCCTACCCCTCGAAAATACTAACAGTAGAGGAAAAAAATTTTAACTACTATATACTATAATGCGTAAAATGAAGAGCGGTGCTATATCCCTTGCAGTCTAGTTCACCTGTCAAGCTCCGGTCTGGGGAAGTCCTGGTCCAAGTCCTTGCGATAACATTATCTCAGCTACGCTTCCATGCGTGGGAAATAGATAATGGGTGATAACCTAAGGTTCTAAGTAAGGTACGTGCTACAGGAGACTCTTATAAGGGAAACACCCTAGGACATGAATCTACATTCTGGTCAATCACCTATAACTTAGTCTGTTTCCTAGGTTCCTTATTCCAATTACTTCTTGAAATTCCACTTTTCTCTATTAGTCACAGTCGCCATCATAGTGATAATTACAGTCTTAGTTACAATTCTTAACAGTTACAGTACGCCAAAAAACAAGACAAGCAAGCACACAACACACAAGCACAAGTAATTCACAAAGCATAGCACAAGCAAGTAACAGAGAAGAATTCATAGAGAATGATGCTCTAAACAATTATGATGCATGTCTACCCTATCTAAGTCATGAACTCATGCGTCGGTTAACTACCCGTAACCCAATGTTACCGGCCTTAAGTCCGAATATGGTTTTCCACTTGCATACAATCACGTATAAGGGTCCATGTGATAAATCCACATACATTCACGGATAATAGAATAATAATAATAGGGCTAAAAGCCAAAGTATACATGCAAGTGGAAAACATTCCATGTGGGTAAATCCACATATAATCATGGACAGTCCATGTGGATAAATCCACATTCAATCACAGACCATGAAATAACTAGCAGTGGCATTCACATGCTATAAACGTCCCCACATAAATAAACATTTATCATAAATAATCATTCATAAGTAAACTTTAGGGGTGACGCGCTCTCCTTAGACCGGTAAGGAATTCTAAGTTAATGAAAATCCCATATGAGTATAGTCACAACCGGTAAGTCAGAAAGCGTGTCGAGATTTAGAAAAAGTGTCACGAGTTGCAACAAAAAATACCGAGAGTATTACACTCTGGTCATTCTTCCTAGGCATTGAAAACAGAGAGTTGCATTTGGTTGTGAAATGTTGGGGGTTGCAATGGTTATGGTTTCAGAACGGAAAAGAGAATACCTTTGCTACAAGAATTAAGAGGTGCTTGGTGTTGAGTTGAAATATTGTGTGTCCCTATGATCACCACTAATCCTAATTATGAATGGTTGTCACGTAAAGAATTAAACCCACTTTGTCTAATGATCAAGCGGGGGCAATTAACTATGATCCGTAAGTCCTAGGCTACTGACGAACGCCCTGCGGCCGCTCTCGCGACCGGTTCGGAATTTCTTAGTTTTGAAAACAGGTTATTGCTGTAGAGGAATCCAAACCAGCTGTAAGATTGACAGCAGGGTTAGTCAACAAAGAAAGGTGTCACAAAGCTTGCAACCAATTGAAAATACTTAGTATTCAACTCGGGTCGTTCTCCCTAGGAATTGAAATATTGTGGCTCGCGAATGGTTGTGAAAATGGGGGTTGCAATGGTTGGGTGTTGGTAACAAGAGCAAGAAAGCAATTAGATAAAACTGATGATGATAAAGGGTGCCTGGCCTTGAGTTGAAGTATAATGTGTCCCTATGATCACAACTAATCCCAGTTATGAATGGTTGTCACGTAAGACACAAAGCCCATTCTGTCTAATGGTCGAATGGGTGGAAATTAACCCCGTTCCGAATGTCCTAGGCATACACAAATCAGCAGGGGACCAAGGTCTCAACAGACTCGAGCAATTCCCGCGTCACCAGGAAAGACTCACCAGCAGTGCATCAATACCTAATTGTGTCTGTCTCATTTAAGGTCCCACTACTGCTGGCAGGGGCGTAGCGTTAACGGAACAGTTTTAATCCCGGCCTTAACCCATTCTTTTCCTCAGGGACTAGTGGCTAAGATCATCCACACTTCAACCCATGACCAAGGCACAAGAAAACTACTCCATATTCATAAGAAACAAAATATCAAACACTTGGCGGGCGTAATAAAAAGACATGGTAAATAACTAGAGAAATCGACAAGCAAGATGATCAATGAAGTAAACAAGCAAGAAATCAACAATTACCAATAATAAAGCAAGTAAATGACAATGGATCATAAATTCTTACAAGATCAAAGCAAGATAAAAAGCAAGAGAACAAGAACATAAAAGCTAGAATTGAGAAATAGAGAAATGGATGAAAGAAGGAAACATAAATTGCATTAATTAAACAAGAGTAATTTACTGTTCAGCCGTGGGAACAGTAATTTACTGTTCACTAGCCGTGGGAATAGTAATTTACTATTTACTAGCCGTAAAAATGTATTTTTATTGTTCACAAAAGACATATATATATATATATATATATATATATATATATATATATATATATATATATATATATATATATATATATATA